>VKOC01001071.1:0-80209 GCA_009364415.1 Spea multiplicata | reverse complement strand
ATCTTATCATCACATAGTAATCTTTTTTAGCATTATATTATAAACAATTTAATAATTTTAAACATGAATTTAAATATTTTATCATTATATAAATAATAAGTTTATAATATCTCATATCACAAATAATTTAATAATTTTAAATATGAATTTAAATATTAAATTTTATAATATCTCAACATATGTCTCTCTATATTCACACCCTATGAATGCTGTATCCTTATTTAAGAATACTAACCCAGTTTGGGTTTATAATACTTTTTTCCCACTCTATGTGGATTCTTACCTATATTTCCTTGTGCATACCGTCCCCGTTTCTTTCCCACGTATTGTGCGGATCTACACTAAATTATGACTAGATCCCTGACATGTCTCCTTTTCTCCCCCCATAAAATATTCACGAAACGAGCATTACAATTAAAGATTTTATCCGAAAATAACGATGATCGGTGACTCTTCACACTAAGAAAGCGAGAAGATGCACATTTATTCAGGGGGAGGAGCTTCGAACAGACAGACTAGAATAAGCATTCAAGCAGCCTAGCAACGACGGAGGTAACGTGATGACGACACACCCGAAGATGAAATCAAACACAACGTCGCGGATATATAGTAACGACGAAGGGAGCGGAATGACGACACACCCGGAAGCGAAGACGACGGCAAAAATAGAAAGAAATATAACATCCCGGTTGCCTAGCAACGACGGAAGGAACGTGATGACAACATACCCGGAAATGAAGACGACGGACGGAATGGACGGAACAGAACGTGAATTTAATGTATAAATAGACGCTCATTTTCACGAACTCTCATTGCGGATATACCTTTTATTGTTCTCCTGAGGAAGCCGAAAGGCGAAACGCGTTGAGGACTATTCAAAGGACTTTTCATTTGTACCCGTGAACTTTAAACTGAAGTGCCTGATTTTATCAACTATCTTAAATATGAAGAAATAAAGGAAACATATTATTCTGAAGTGCCTGCTTATCTTCAATTTTTAATTTTTTCTGAATAAATTAAGCTTTTCATAGCTACCTAGTTTAAGGAAGACTGCGCATCTGATCACATGATATAACGGTAAAAATACGAAAATACTCCAAAACGTATTTTTCTCCATTATTTACTTATATATGCCACACCAATGTCTGCAGGGATCGACCGTTTCTCACAGTATGCTAGATAAGCTGGCAGCACATGATCGCTTTTACCTTTTTTTATGCTGATTATGCATTCAGATTCCGAGGTTGCTGCTACAATAATGTCCAATAAAAATAAAGCAATAATTCAGTGCATACCCAGCAAATACTATTTAAAAAAAAATAATAATAATTAAAAAAAAAAATATATATATATATATATATAATACTTGCAATGAAAATAGTATTAATATTTACATTTGTTTTGCTGTAGGGGAACACTATCCTGTTAAGTTTTACCTTTTCTTTATTTAGCTTTTAACAATGAAAGAGAAGATGTGTATATGCTTATGTTTTAATGTGTAGTATAATTTAAATAATACTCACAAGAGTCAATAGGGAAAATATGCTACAAAAGCAACTGGGTGAGAACTTGTACTTTAGCTACCAAACAGGCAGCCGGTGTAGATTAGACACCATTACAAGTTTATAACATCTGCCAACTAATGTTTGATCAGGGATAAAATATGCCGAGGTGACAACATCTTGCTGCCCTGCATTTCAGGGACCTTCATTAAAAATTCAATATTTCTCGTACAGACCCAGAAGGTCCCGTGTTCTCTCAAGATACCAGAGAGAGAGACAACTTCACAAGATGTCAAGAACAATATCCATTCATGTTTACTATTCAGACCCACTGAGTAATCCTTTCCTCTTCACTTATTATGTTTCAAAGAATGTATGGGGGATAGCCTATACTGGGACCAAAACAAGAATGGGATAAACAGTTTTGTCCTACTAGCACATCTGCAATCAAAAAAGAATGGTCCATAGAAAACGGTAAAGAGCAAAAATATTTAATTCATCTTAGTATCTGTTTGTTTGTTTTTTTCCTTTAATAATATATTGATGTGAGCAGCTTGGGCATGCCAAACAAATTTTGTACATAAAAAGGCAACTGTCGGAATGCAGCACATCAATGAGGTAAAGTGCATTCAGGTGGAATACCTCTTGGGGACCTTGTCCCTGGAAGCCATATTGTTTAAAGGACAGGGACTACTCCATCTGACGAATCTCATAAATGTTTATTAAATAGCACTTCTGTCAGTTTAAAACAGCAGTTGTGTTGACTAGCAGCACACGCTGTAATTGACTGTTCAACCGCATTGCTGGTATGGGTCTAATAATTAGAATCATTGATTACCAACAAGACAATGGCAGTAATTGGCTTATTTAACTATGCCCATATACAGATTCCTTCCTTGGCTTAGTACCAGGGGTAGCCAAGGTGTCCATAGCCAGACACAACTGTCTGTGGCATTATTGCTCAAGGTTCATTTAACCAAATGTCCTTCACAACAAATGTTGCTGCTTATTACCTACCCTAATTAAAAGTCTACATGCCTCTGAGGTACAATATCAAAAGCATTAGATCAAGGAGCAGCCATAGCAAATTTACATTTACTCTATACCTCCTCACACTTACAAATATTTGAAATATCTGTTCATCAAAAAATACTGATTATTATTTTTATTATTACTAATAAGAGTAGTAGTAATATTTGTGTTCTTTTATGTATGTACTTTTCATGAATGGGCATAATCTTGGTAACGGACAGGAGTGTTGCTAGTTCTCCAAAAGATCTGAGGCTAGAGTGAAGTGCGCTTTCGGAGTGGTCGCTGCTCACATTATACATATATACATAGACACAAATATTTGGAAAACGTTCATAAATTAACAAAATTCAGGTTTTTTTCATTTCCAGCAACCTAATCTGATTCTAACATCCAATTTTTACTCTATAATATGTACATATGGAATTGCCCCAGCACCGCATTGCACCCACAAGATTTGCCCCAGCACCCAGATTGTACCCATGGCTCTTTAGCTCTCCTCTTCTTTTGCCTTAATCTCTGTTTTGTATCTCTCACATTTCTCTTTGATCCCCCTCATCATTATCTCTCCTCTTTCTGTTTATCTCTCCTTTCTATACCTTCCCTTTCTGTTTATCTCTTCCCTTTCTTTTTAAGTCTCTTTGTTTTCTTTATCATCCCACCTTTGTCTTTCTCTTTCATCCTCTCTCTCTCTCTTTTCCCCTGTCTCTTTATTATACCTTCTCTTTACCTCACTATTTTTCCTATCTCTTCCCTTTCTGTATATCTCCCTGCCTCTTTCCCGCTCCCTTTTCTCCCTAACACTTTTCTCTCCCACTTTCCTTTGATCCTCCTTTCTCATCTCTTCCATTTCTCTTTATATTTCCTCTGCTTTTACTTTATCTCTCCATTTTCTTCATATCTATCTCAGTTCTCATTATCTCTCCCCTTCTAATTATCCTTCCTACTTCCTATTATTTCTCCCCTTTGGTCCTAAATCTCCTCCCTTTCATTATCTTTTCACTTTACTTTTTCACTTTCAAACACAAACAACCAGCCCATATGGAGGTTACCCACACTCCTTGCTTCTAGACCCCTATGTCCTGTAAAGATTCTCATTCACTTGGGACAACTGTTTACCAACTCCTTGTACAGTGACCCCACTGTTCTTGGGACCCTGCCCGTGGGAAAAGGTCCGCAAATTCACCATAACACGTTTGGTTCTCATACCTCAGATGAGAGACCATGAAACCCTGTAACAACTCAACCGTGTATCTTAGCCATGTAACTGAAGGAAAAACACCCCCATGAATCTCCACCAGAACATCAGTTTTCCGCTATACAGACGAACAACCTAGGAGGGAAGGTTAATCCCTCTCTGACCCCCCCTCTTCATAAAGCCAACCCGGGCATCCTGCTCCAACCACCATTTTTAACCGTCAGTAAGCCCCTTGACCAACAATAGGCTAAAATCTAGCCCCATCCCTAAGCAAGGCCGGATCATGTTGCCCCTTCTTTTATTTTGGGGCAATCAGGGATAACTGGATAGGAGATTACATAATGGTCATATTAGTTTTAAACATATTTTTCAATGTATGTGAAGGGCCATTATTCTTTATTCGTTACAAATATTCCTAATTTAACATGTGTGTAGTATGTTTTTTTTTAACATTGCATATTTTCTTGTTAATAGAGAAAATGTTTTTTTTCCAGATTCTGGAAACATGTTAAATGCTGTTGTGCACTTATAACTGTACTCTATAGAGTACAACTTTTTAATTTTAAAAGGTATTCTTTCCAAAGGAACTGTGTATCTAGCTTATCAAAAAAAACAGGAAACATAAAAGAGTTCTGTTGTGATCATGAAACACATTTTGAGAGCTAAATGTATGTGTTTTCATATTGTTATTTTTTACCATTACTGTTCCCGCTTACAGCACCAGCTGGGATGTAAAACATTAGAGTAATTAAAGGTGCATTTTTTCACACATGATCGCTTTTTTATTTATTAAGAGTCCTTATAGTACCGTACAATATGGTGACTGCAGTCCTCTCTATGGTTGTTTTCTTCCTTCTTTTTAATTGTGCATATTATTCCAAAGAGAAGCCCCCTGCTAATCCACTCTCAAGGGACACTTCAATTTGTTTTGAAGTGGTCCAGAACAAGCCTGATACATGAAAAAGAACACAGTTTGCATTACACAACTTACCTTTCACACACCTCGCCATTAAATACTGCAGATCAGCACTAATTCTACCACCTTTGCATTTATATATACTTAAAAAATGTTAATTGCATTTGGCAAACTTTTAATCTTTTAATCAGAATGCATCTGATAAGCTACTAAGTACTATCTGGTTAAACAATTATTTTCTATGACAACTATCCTATTTCAATTTTGTTATTTTCATCCAGTATCAACAGCCATAATTAATATTTTTTCAAGAAAACAAAGCCACGTTTTAGATTATATATTGTAATATTTTTTTTATTATATGTGCAATTATAACACGAAGTTATGTTAAAATATTAATTTAAATCACAATTAAACCTTCATATTGAAGGAATTGGAGGAATATTGGAGGAATAGGATGTGATGTCATATCTCAATAAATAATACTTCCCAAGAATCTCTTTGTAGGAGGAAAAGTCCCTATTTCCTTCTCTTAAATGCTTTTTTAAAGTTTTGTTTGGTGGTTATGAGTGCATCACAGTGTTCTACAAGCCTAAAAGCCACAATGATGTGTATATAAACAGCACAAAATATGCCTATACCTTAAACTGTAAAGGTAAAATTGTTCTTTTACAGCAATGCTTGATAATGCATAAAACATGCCTTTCCAATTTTGCAATTAGTATAAAGAGATTAAGAGTCTTAACCCTACCTGTTTTACTACTCCTCAAGAGGATATCTGCTTATTAGGGGTATGACCGAAAAGCTCTATATCCAGAATTTTTTGACTCTCTCCACTGACAGTGTAATTGGAACATGACGTACAACAGAAACTTACAGGGTAACAATAACAGGTAATCTTATAGTTTACTTTATAAAGCAAATGGTACCATATTATAGTTTGCGTGCCCAAGACTAATAAACGACCCCTGCTACCTGGTTAGCTCATTTGGGACCCAAGTATTTCAATTGATATTCCGAGTCCTAGAACAGTAGGTTTCTAAGGTCATCCTTCTTAATAAGTTGTTATCAGGCCATTCTAATGCTTTTGATAGACGGATTGAGCAAACTTATTTAACAGCTAAATAATGGGTTGAAAGACAAAAGTATCAGACAAAAGATACAGTTTTCAAAAAAGTAGTCTTTCTTTATGAAATGAGGGAGCTTGCAGCTCTGGCTGAGGATACCCAGGAGGCCTTTTTTAAGTGTGTACACCATTGTGCCTAGTGTGTACGGCTCAAAGATCTGGGTCTTGGCCAAGAGAGTAAGATTGAGTTGAGAGCTCTTTTCTTTATAGATTGTGTTGCATCTATTGCTTTCCTTCCTTAAACCATTAAAGTACTCATAAAGTACTTTAATGCCTTCTGTTTGGGCGAGACTGTGTAGGACATTGTACTGTTCCTTTTATTTAAAATTTTGATATTTTGTTTACTGAAAATTTAATATACCTGATGTGTACTGAGAAATCATTTTTTTTGTGTTATAATTTATTATCAAACTCCTGATTTATCAGTATTTTATATTATATATTTGACTTTTAAAAACATGCTATGAATAGATTGTTGTTAATATGTAAGATATGTAATATGTAATATCTACTTATACATCTTCAGACTTAGTTTATGCGTGTAGTAGAATTTGGAAGAAGTTGGAAGAGTTTAATTTCCCCAGCAATATATATCTGTGCCACTCTAGGAGTGCAATACATTGGTATGTGTATAAGAGCAGCTGTAAGAGATTATGGGGAGAACTTGTGGCGTTCAGCTTGAATGGGCATTTGACCATAGGTTTACTCCACCTCCCGCTATGCTGGCTATGCAGGAGGCATGGGTGGCCATTGAGGTAACGCTCATCCATGCTGAAAACGTCACCATTCTCTCGTGTATTTTGTAAAGGCTGCCACAGCTCATGAAGTAAGCGGAATGCGTCCTGTGTGGTGTCTGTATTGTGTCCGTTATTCTGGCCAGGTGGACAACACCAGAGAAAGAGGTTTGTCTTGCAGCTCGGTAAATTTTTTTAATTATTTTTTCCCTTATTTAATAATTTTTCATTCATTTATTTTTTCATTTTATTTTTTAGATTTATTGTATTTAAACATTTTATTTTTTAAAATACAATAATGATCTCTACAATATATACAGCACTTTAATAGCTAAATAATGAACAGTTAGTAGCATTATATATTGTATTATTCCATTGTATTTGAATACATTGATCTATTTATTGTATATATACTGAATAAAATTTACTTTGTTTTATATATTGTGGTATTGAGTAATTTTAGCACTGTCTCTTCTTTCTTTCTGTATACTTGATTACTTTCGGTGTGATATCACTGCAGACCAGAGACCAGCAGCTTAATTACCCTATTTGTTACATCTGGAGAACCCTCTCTGTTAATTATTTTAACCATTTGGGGTTTTGTTTATTTTTTCTTATTTTGTGGTGGTGTGTGCCCTTTAGCTCTGTGTATTTATAAGTCTTTCTATATTTTACAAAGGAGGAAGGACCAAAATTAGCATTTTTAGTTAGCCTTTTTATCTTTCAAATGTACAAATTACAATGATAAAATGGTATGGAGGAAAGAATAAAAGCTCCATATGTTCATTGGCCTGTTAATTGTATATATGAAACCATATGGCAAAAAGAAGCCTTCACGCTATAATCAGGTAGTCTATCTGCACACACTTACCTTCTGTAAAATTTTTTGGGAATCTGAAAAAAGACACAACAGAGAGTATTGTAGCACAAAGATGTATTCACAGTCAACACGACTATTTGAGAACTAAGATTCAAACAAATATGGGGGCTATCTACTAAGTGTCATCTCTCTACCCAAGGCCGGCCCAAGACTTAATGCCGCCTGGGGCGAAGTTTAAAACTTCTCCGACGCCATTATCTAAACCCCCCGGTACTTACATTTAAACAGTCCTGCGGCGAGTCTCCCTGCTCTGCCACGATGCCGGCTTGTAATGCTGAGCGCCGGAAATTGACGTCACTTCCGGCGCTCAGCATTACAAGCCAGCACCGAGACCGAGCTAGAGGGCTCCCAGAGGAGAGGGGCGCCGAGCGGGTAAGCGAAAACCACTCGTCGACCCTCTCTCTCCTCCGCTTCAAAAAAAAAAAAAAAAGCGCCACCTGGGGCAATTGACCCACTCGGCTCCATTGTAGGGTCGGCCCTGTCTCTACCTCACTTTTCTTTCAACATCCTCCCTTAACCCCTATTATGCCAGGTTGCTCTTTTTAATCCCCCATTCAGTTCACCCCACACACATTCTCTCTCTTCTGCTGCACCCCTAGTCCCCCTTTACCTCCTCATAATGATTTTTTTACAGTCTTCTGTCTGACTGTTGTGTATGTGGCTCAGTTTACCTTCTCCTTCTCCTTTACTAGTACAGAGCCCTCTGGATACCAGCTTTTAGTAGGTGGATAAGCACTATCTGGGTTACCTATAGTGGGCTAATGCGTAAGCCCTGTAAGTGTCATATATGGGCTTGCCTCATCAGAATGCATACATTATTACCGGTATTTTTATTTTTTTATTAATTAAAAAAATATATATTGGTTGAAATGTTCAGATAATTAAACCACCTATTTAAACTCTGTAAGTGAAACGCAAAACACTTCTTCAGTCATCATAATATAGCAAACACAAAGGTGCTTGTGACAATGTAAAGATAATTTCGAAACTCTTTTATATTTAACCATCAACAAAAGACGTATCTTCCTAATACTTTCTGAGCCACATTGTGCATTAAAATCCACTCCACTTGCAAATAAATTGCTCGCATTTATAGATCAATCAATCCTGCTGCTGACAAATGTGTACACAGAGAAATGTGAAGTGCATTAGTGCAGCATCCAGCTTTGTCAATAATGCATGCTCGCTAGCATTTAATTATTTTGAAAACATCTGTTGAAGCAAAGTTTCCTTCAAAGGAAAAATAAGGATGTAGAGCATTAGTGACTAAATTAACCACAATTTACTCCATAATGTAAAAAGCCTAAAGGGAACCCTCAGTTGTTCAAGGTTTAAGGAGTGTGACAAATCACTGTGCTCTCAGTCAGTCCCTTGTCTGCGTGGATACCCGTTTACCAGTTATTGCTTAACACCTTGCGTGCCAGGCAGACGATTATCAACGTATTATTATTATTATTACTATCATTATTATTATCATTACAATCGAGATTGGCCAACCAATAAAAGATCAACACGGTAGGAAGTCATGGCTTCGTCGACAGCGAATGTTTTGCTAATCCAAAATATCTTTCCTTCTTCACTTGATATTTTGCTTAAAATTGTTAAAATATTTTAAATGTTAACTTTCAATGTTATTACCTGTTACAAGTCACAATTAATTGAAACTACTAGTGATAATCTTAATAACAGCATACTCATTTTAGGAAATTATTTTGATGTAAGCTCATTTGAGCAGGGCCCTCCTCACTCTGTTAGTCAATTTGTTAAGTTACATACTACTTGTTATGTCCTGTCTACCCATTGTACAGCGCTACGGAATTTGATGGCGCTATATAAAACACTCAATAATAATAATAATACTTCCTAGAAATGATATCCATGTTCTGAAAAATCCAAACATTTTAACCAACATATTTTCCCATTTTTCAATGAGTACATTTAAAACTTTGAAACTTTTGACAGAAACAATCTTTATAAATAGCAATGCATAAAAATATAATATATATAATGCAATGTATCAACATGCCTGCTGTATAACATATTACAATCTAGAAAAAGTACAACCAAAGATCGATTCTATTTGTCACATTATGTTCCTGTATTGTATCAATTTTCCCACTATTGCTTTTTAAATCTTAAATGATATATTCATCTTTTTAACCGTTTTACTAATTATTTAATTAAACAATGCAAAGGACTTCAGTGATTTAGCATCCTGGATTTATAGGAAGGTCAACATTATTGCCCTTCATGTAATGGACTGTAATATTGTCTCAATTTAGTATTCGTCAAAATCAACTCCTTAGACCCCTTGGAAACCAGGAGATGGTGCTGTGTAGTAGTGTAAACATGAAGACATTATCTTTAATATTTATTCCTATTTTTGTTTAGCATAAAACCTTGAAAATCACGTGGCCCTTTACAATTTCTTTATGTATAATTAAAAGGCAATAAAGCAATCGCAATATATAATGGGTTGAATTGCAAACACTCAAAATAGATTTTATGTTCAGGTCTTTACTGGGAATAAACCTAATGCTGCTATCAATGCAAATACAGAAATCACAACTTTGATAGTTGTATGGATATAAAAATACAATGGCATGGAATAGATATGGAGATATGCACATAAAAATGTTTATTCAGATTCATTTTTTTTCTGTTTTTTCCTGAAGATTGATTTCTCTTTCGTATTATTCAGAATAAAATCATACCTTTAACATGCAATTAGTATTTACCCATACAAAAAAACTGAAATCGTTAATAAATTAAATATTTATGATTCTAGGGCATTGATATTTTAAAAAGTTGTTTCTTCTCTAAACACTAATGACTTTGAATATGATCAAAGCACTGATGCCATCTGTTTACATTACACAGAAATAACGTATAAAAGTATAAAAGTATAAAAAATGCTGAAAGTTTCCATGGAACTATTCATTGTTTTTTCTTGGTTTTCTACGGAATGTAAAAACAAAAAGCTTATGCAATACACCACCATTATATGTGGGAGCCCTTTTTGAAGTATTTTAAGCATTTTTGTAGAAAATGCAAGAATTCTTTATTGGGCTGGAAAACTCAAATTTTCAGGAGAATTAGAAAGTTACCGTGTAAAGGTTGATGTTAACATGCTATATTATTGCTGTATATATGTTAATGGAAAGCAGCTGAGGGCATTTTACAGCACTGTATGCTAATATGTGTTTAATAGGCTAGGTTAGAGAATATTGGACCTGTCAAGAATGTTGTTTTGTAAAAGGATTTAATTCCATCAGCAACTGGCAGCAGGACCGCTGTTATTGTCTAACCGGAGACTGACTGCACACAAATGCTCTGAAAAATACCCCTCATCTTATATTCAAGGTCGTCTTATAATCGGACCAGTGAACGTCTGCACCATGCACACAACCTCCACATCTGCATGGCGCTTCCGCTGAGGCATCTATGACGAAGTCCCAGCGTCACAAAACCTTCTGGTGCTCAGTCATAGAAGCCCCAGAGGAAGTGCCAGGCAGAAGCGGAGGTTGTCTACAAGGGAGTCTGGAGCATGGGGGACAAGTCTGGGGATGCATTGGTAGGTCTGGGGGGGCATAGTGGCAAATCAGGGAGGCAGAGTGACATATAAGGCATATCTTGGGGCAGAGTGGCAAATTTGGGGGGAAGAGTTTCATAAAAGGAGTGTAAGGAATATCTGGGGGGCTGAGTGGCAAGCCTGGGGGCAGATGTGCATAACTGTGGGCAGATGTACATAACTGGGGGGGGGGGGGCAGGTTGGCAAAATAAAGGAAACTAAAAAATGCATTTTTCTCAATCAGAGTTTTATTAAATATGAAAAAATAGTTTACATGTGAATTAATATTTATAGTAAAAAGTTTTTTCCTATAGGGTAGACTTATATTCAGGCTTTTTCTTTTTTCCCCTAAATTAATATTCAAATTTTGGGGGGTCGTCTTACAATCAGGGTTGTCTTATAATAGAGCAAATATGGTAAATTTGTATTTTTAGCTTCTTGATCACTGCAGGCTGTTGAGGATCACCTTGCTAACGATAATCTAGACGTGAAGTTTGTGTTTCAGCAAGTAACCCTGGAGCAGTAGAGGTACCCTGTGCACCATATCACCTTGGCCAACAAGTACTATATTCCATACTATACTATGACCCAATGGCCCAGCAATTATAACTTATACTTCTGATCTCCAGGGTGCATCCCAAGGGCTACAATTATATCCAATTATATCAGGATAATTTTCAAAAACTGTGATGATTTATATTGTGACAAGTCTGCGAAGATCTTTCAGAAAAGACAGGATAAATTGTATCGTGTTTAATCTCAACAGGATTTTTCTCACAAAACGAAATACATTCACTGGAGCGTTAAATAAGCTATTTTTTTATCATACGGTCAATTTCAAGTACGGTCATATAAGTAAAAAAGAATAGTATTTGTCCCATTGCAACGAATACATGCTAAGTGTACCTCCACGTGAATCGTTGTGATGCCAGTTATAAATTAGTTCACATTAGAACTGTTTTAACTGTCGGGGGGGGGGGGCAGTGTGCAACTTACACAATTTGGCAACCAGGAGATGCTTATGGAATTAAATTCGGAATTGGATCCTGTCCTTGACCTACTTGCGAAGAGCATGAGATCAGCCATCTTCTTAAACAGTGTAATAATGTACAGGGACAGCAGGAGGAGTAACCTTTGCCTCTGAACCGATTCAGAGTTGTTTTATTTTTCTAAACCAAAACTCGTTCATTATTTCCCCCCCCCCCCCTCAACATGGGACAGTTGTCACCAGTCTGTTCACACACACTTCCAGGTCAGGAAATGTAGCTCTGGGTAGGTTACAGGATGTTAAGACTAGCCAACTAACATTAGATGAATATAAGCAGTCTTCAGTTGGGCTCCAAGACATCTGTGTAATTACTGAATCACTTAAGAGCAAGTTTTGATAAACACAAGCACTGTGCAAACAAACACGCTACAATGATTTGATTAACAATGGCTAATCATTTCTTGGGAATAGCAATGAAGAAGATCCATCTGCTAGCTCATATATATAAGGCAGCCATAAAATAGGACTCCTGAGCTTTCCGTCAGTACTTGGGATGAATAAAACCTGTATAATCGTTATACTATAAACTGTTAGGAGCAAACATGCCGTGAATATGCCGGGGCGATATACCAACCTTGAATATTCCGTTATATAATAATTATAAAACACATCATGAACAAGCTATTACGTCTACATAAACTGAGCTGTATAATTTGCTAGGCAAGTCCAACTTTATCAAATAAATAAATCACTTGCCTTAGGGAGAAGCTGCAGCTCCAGAGCTGCAATAGAAAATGTATTTTGGGTTTATTCTACTAGGAGATAACTCTTAAAAGTAATGGAAGTACTTTCTGCACATGCACACGTCAGGGGTCTTGTCTAGTCAAAGCTGGAGGTGACTGGCAGTAAGTGTATCACTTGGCATGGGGAAGGTGTTTTGATGCCAGCACATCTCCTGGATGTGGAGTGGGAAAAGTGGCCAATACATCTGGGAGGATTCTGCAAAATCCCTGCATGCATTCACAATAGGGACAACACGGAAATTAAAAAGGACCACTTTGCCACCGAATGCAATGAAATACATATGATGGCTGCAGTGTTCCATTAATGTACATTTTCTTCTGGCCCCATATACTAGGATAACTTAAAGGAAACTGCCACATTTCAGATTATCCTCAAAATTTATTTTCACATCTGTATACAAAATATTAATCACGTTTGTTTTTTCCTTATTATTTATGTTTAATATAAAACTAGCTTGTTTTGTTCTCTGTTTAACCTTGCCTATCAGTTTACAATCTATAAGGACAGGATTTTGACAAAATGTGCTTATAGAAAGAGTGGGATTTATAAGCCTTTGTATGTTGACCTAGAAGGAAAGCCTTCTAGAGTCAATATTCTAGAATGATACTAGCGTTAGAGAGCCATAGGAAGAACCATAGATAGAACCAGTTGATTATTAATCCAAGCTTATAACCCTTAAGTATGTAATCCTAAGGGGTTCCAGATTCCTCTCCTAAAACACATACTAAAGAAGCAATTCTGAAGTTGACTTTTCCTTTACCAGTTCTTGTACAAGATGCTAAAAATATATGTGTTATATATGGTATAGGTTGTTACAGTCATTGGGCCTTAATATTGGGTGGACTAGAGGTGAACGAATTAACAAGCAGCCATAATTTTCATCTGAAAAGACTTTGGAGGCACAAAGAGTTTACCCTCAGAGATCACCAAGGACAGCAACAAGGAGTCTGACAAAAGCAACTTTGAAGCATCTCTTCAATCAATATGATTCGTCATCAACTGTTTCCATACTGGTTTATTTTGTTTTTTACTTCCATCTCACTCCCATCACCATCATTCTCCAAGTACCATGTCTACAATCTTCTTGCTGCTTTCCCCCAATTTCCTCTATTGTTACTAGAACGTTGTATCTTTCTCCAGCCACCAGCACCACCACACAGTATCTGTATTGCTCCCTCATTACTTTCTTCTCCCCTTCTCTCATCACAGGAACTTTTCACTTTCACAACCTTTCTCCGCTTCCAACAATTTCTGCCCTCCCACAAGTCCTATTCCCACCTACTCTCTCACTCCCTCTTTTTCTACTCTTTGCTACCTCTACTCTGTGGATATCTTCCCAAATTCTGGGTCTTCCTTATTGCTCCCTTCCTTTTCAGAAACCTCAATAATTTCATCCATATATCCTTCCACTTCTTATGCCCTCCCTTTCTTCTCTAGAATAGACAATCGCTAACACTGCCTCTCCCACGGTTCTCTCCTATGGTGGCCTCCACCTCACTCACACTCCCAGACCTACTCTCCCCAACTTGCACCTTTCAACCTGTACCCTCTGCTACATCACTCTCTTTCTCCTAAATTGAGATCCATGCTGCCCAGCTATTTAATCCTATATCTTTATGCATTGTTGTTGTATATGGTAAGGTGTGTCTGATGACAGAAAGACTTCCAACAGGGTTGGTGTTCCTGGAAGTCGAATGGCAAATGATTTCGGATTTAGGGAAACATGGTCAGAGCTGTGGACAACTAACGCTTAATGTAGATAAGGGCACAAAGGGCAAAAAAACCCAAGGGCCGATTAGGGTTAATTATTGCAGATGATTTATGTAGACAATGCAATAGAGCAGCAGGAAATTCTAACAGAATGCTTGGTTGTATAGGGAGATTAGCAGTATAAAGAGGGGAGTGCTTGTTGTACAGAGCACTGGTGAGACCTCAATTATTGTGTATTGTGTACAGCACTGGAGACGGTATCTCCAGGAGGATATATATACTTTAGAGAGAGTTCAGAAAAAGGCTACTAAAAGGGAGGATGCAGGATAAACCTTACCAAGAAAGGTTAAAGGAATCTTGGAAGACACATGTGATGGGGGGTATAGTAAAAGCATTTAAATACTTAAAGGGAATCAACATGATAAAGGAAGAGGGTTTATTTAAAAGAAGAAATAATACTACAACGAGAGGACATAGTCCAAGCTAGGGGGGGTTAAAAGTAATATCAGGAAATATTAATTTACTAAAAGGGTAGTGGATATATGGAAAAGTCTTCCAGTAGAAGTGATAAAGGGTAATTCAGTGACTGACCTTAGGAAAGCATGGGATAGGGATAAGGCTAAGCTAGATATAAGATAAGACCAGGGACTGAGGTAAGGTATTCAGAGGTTGGGCAGACTGGATGGTTCTTATCTGCCGTCACTTTCTATGTTTCTGGGTTTCTAAATCTATATGAATAGATATAGCAACATTATATTAAGACTAACAAAGATTTTTTGAGAATTGTGATATGTATAATTGTTGCCCTTTAGATATTTGAGTGATAATAGTTGTCAGGAATACAGTTTGCATTACAAAGTATAAATCGTAGCTTGTCTCTTTGTTATAGCGCAGAGCCCAGCTTTCACAAGTGACATAATCACTGAAACTTGTCTTTGTATAAAAAGCTTAAAAGCATAAAAAAACAAAGCACTCACTCTATAAGAAAATCTTGAAAAAAAAACTGTGTGAGTTCGATTCATTTTTTAGCCTTTACTGGTTGACATGGGGACATCCGATGGTTAACATTTCCATTTTTATTAATTCCAATGTTCTAATGTTGCCTATAGACTGTTTAAAGTTATCAAATTTATTTTACCAATGTAACATTAACTATAAATCGGGCTGAAATCAATGGTTGATTTTTAATGGCATGATCCCATTGGAGATAATTGAATATTTTACATATCAAATATGTCAACGAGCAAAACGACTGAAGTGAAACTTGAAGGGATATTCCCAGCTGGGTCGTGTTTAGCATAATCAAAAGTCCTATTTGCTTTTATTTAAATGCAGGAGCAAAAGAGATAAAATTGTAACTCAAATTAAGTGTTCTGTGTCTTTAAGAGTTTTCTTTTCCTGTCTAGAAGGCATAATAATCAATAATTCAGGAGGAGCAAGAATCAGCATATCCTACAGCATATTTGATGTGCCAACAAACAGGCTGGAGATTGTTTCATTTCAATTAGCCCCTTTGCTGCCAACAAAAGGCTGACAAACTCATTGAGAAAGGGCCAGGAGTATAGTGTTTTCTTTTTGTTACATTGTTTTTTTTTTTTATTTGATGCTAGTCCTCTTAATCACAACCTCTCGCCCTCCCCTTTCTTATCCTTTTAGTTGCCCTCCATCTTGCTGTCCTTTATCATCCATTGTTCAGACGATATCATTTTACCTGGGATCAAGTGACTCTTTCCAAGCCCTTTTCTGATCTTCTCAACTAATTGGCTCAGGTGTAAACCAAGCCAGCGGGGCTGTGACTGATGTGACACTCTAGCGTAGTACACCTGGTTACTTCCTCTTTTTTTTTGTGACAAATACCAGCCGGCCTTGCCTGCTGCTCAAGATTGGCTAATAAAAAAAACTCCGGTAATCATGTTGTATTACAAGGCTCAAATTCATGCTGATACCTTATTGCATTAATTTTGCAAGGTGAACTCGCAATTTGATCTGCCCTGATTTTAATAAGTGTCGGGTCCGCACATAAATGTGTTTGTGAACGACAGAGAGGTGACTGCCAGCTGTTTCTTCTTTACATACATATTCACACTTCCCTTTGATCAACAATGCTGTTTCATATATATATATAAAATATTATATATATATATATATTATATATATAATATATATAAAAGACGCTCATTCAACGAAAGATGCAAGAATACATCTCCTCCACCCCTTTTCCCTGTGGTTTGCTTAAAGGCAGACACAATTATGGAAAGGTCAGTCGACAATAAACAGTACCTCTTGCTGCTCTGACTGTCACTACTCTCACAAAGTACCGTGACATGCTAAGGTAACGGTCCCGGTGTTTAGTAAACAGGAGATGCATTCAGGTTCGCAAAGTGACCCTTGGTTATCCTTGCAATGAACTACAGACAGAAAAAATTCTAAAAGTAAACACTTTCATTGTCTGTCTTTACTTAGCCACACATTTAAACAACAACTTATAAAGGGGTTGGTAGGGGGCACATGCAGCTGAAAGTGCCCCTGAGATCATAATATACTTTTTCATTTTTGGCTTAAATATACACACACAATGATAATACTATATACTGTATGGTTTTTAATGGATTTCAATTCTATAAATACCTGGGGGGTCCATGTGCCCTGTGCATAACATTTCCAGTTATTTTCAAACATAGATGTTGTGGCGATCCCCCCACCCTGTCACCTCAACGCAGTGGTCAATCAGTAGTAATCTGCCATCATCTGATGAAATGATACATTTGTCTCTGGCTTAGATAAAGTCCAGATGAAATGTCACCCTACTCTGACATAACCTAATGATTCCAGGCTCAATTGATAATGCTTTCCTGGGTACACATACTTTACTTATGGTTATGGTGGAAGAACTTTGATAGTGTATATTATTATTATTATTATTAATTATTGTTTTATATAGCGCCATCATATTCCGTATCACTGTACAATGGGTAGGCAGGATATAGTAGTAGTTTACTTATGCAGCACCAGCTTCAAAGGGCTGATTAGCGATGGGGTGGCAACTCTAGTTGTTGCGGGATTAAGGGGCAGATGCTTTGGGACCCCCAGAAAATGACTAGCCCTTCTGTCCTTTTGCCCCGTATTGGCAATGGCCCTGATTGAACAAGTAGTGCTAGAGCAATGGGATATAAGGGATTTTTTTTTTAAAAAAAATATGTTTTTTGCACTTTTTCAGTACAGTATGTAACGCAATCCCTTGGGATCTCTTTAGTGAACCTCTGGTGGGTGCCAATAGTGATGCCTACTCCAAGGGAATGCCCAATCGCTCCATAAGACTTTCGGTATATAACAGTGTACTGGAGCTCATTCTGAGCTTACACATAAGCAATGCTGGCTTCCGCTGATGAGGGGGATCCAGGCTGTCAATAGCCAGCAACAGGGAGATGTCCACTACCGTGAAAAAAGTCCTAATCAGGGCCAGCCCGACAATGGAGCCGAGTGGGGCAACCGCTCCAGGCGGCACTTTGCCGCCCCAAAACCTTTTTTTTTTTTAAAGTTTTTTTTTTTTAACAAGTTATCAGTACCCCACTCGGCGCCCCTCTCTCTCTCCTCTGCCGAGCCCTCTAGCTCGGTTCTCGGTGTCGAGCTTGTAATGTGAGGCGCGGAAGATTGACATCTATTCGGCTCGCACCTCAAGCATTACAAGCTTCACGAGATTCAGAGAAGGGGACGACTCACCCGCAGGAGCTGCTGAAAGTGTAAGATACGCCCGTGGGCTGTGGTGGAGATAAATGGCGGGTGGCAGCAGGAGAGGAAAGGTAATGGGGGGGGTGGCATTTTAAACTTCGCCCCAGGCAGCATTTTGTCTTGGGCCGGCCCTGGTCCTAATGGTAATCTTGACACATCTTTTGAGGACGTACCTGTGCATCCATAGTGTAACAGATAAATATCATGCAACATAAAGCATATCTGTCACATTTTCCCATATCCTATCACCTTTTTCCAAATATCTTTATTATCATATCTGCCATAGTTGCCAATTTTTGTTGATTTAGGCATTTAAAGATAGCTTCCATTTGAACCTCAGCTTCCATGAGGTTAATTTTAAACTAAATATATCAAAAACAGTTATGCTGACTACAAAACAAATTAAAATGTTCATGAAAAATTTGGTGGCTGCTGTACTTTAATTTGGTTAATGATTTCTAATTTCATAACATATGGTGCCCTCTAAAGAAATCAATATATTTTGTTCATATATAAAACACAAGCCCTGATCAATATCATTATATAAAATCTTTGTTTATGATAATTAGTCATGATTTCTATTACTACAATCAAATTGTTTCAAGGAGAAAGAAAGTACATGAGCTAGAAATGTAGAACTTGATGGCAGATAGGAATTATTGGGCCTGCTATGAGAACCTTAAGTTTTGGGGTTTTTTGGACCTTGTTTTTTTATATGTTCAAATCCATCACTGTATTAACCTCTGCCACTATTGCTGAAAGGAAAGTAGAACATCCTTACCTTATAATCTAAGCTTTCGGGTCTCTAGTTTTAGAACATGAAAACTATAGGTAGTTGCAATTTACACATTTAAAAAACTGTGGCTGCAGCAGTCCCAACTGCCCTTTTTATGTTTAACAATGTTAATTAAGGGATTCATCCACAGAACAGATGTAATATGGCTGAGAACTGACATTTGGTCTGAGATCAGTGTTTTTATGGAGTGAACTGGTCAAAGTTCAGGTGTTAGGCCAAGACGATTGTCATTTTTAAAGGCAGTAAACCAGGTCAGGATGGTGATGTCCATAGTTAGGCTCAAGACACAAATCAATACAATTCTGAATGACCCTCATAATTAACCTTACTGATGCAGCATATGCCACATGCATACTTCCCGAGTGTCCCTCTTTTTGTCTTAAAACCCCATCCCTGTTTTCTCCGCTGCTGTCTCTATTTTCTATTATCTCACAATGTTTGGTGGGTATGAGTGTAGGCCAGTGTTCTACAGCCTTAAAACTTACTACAATTAGAAACAGAAGAAATGTATTTACAAAATCTAATTGTTTAAATAAAATACAATCTTCTTCTTCTAAACACATTAACTTCTCCTTTACATAAATAACGCTGCCTTTTAATGATTACCTAAATTTGTCCTGTAAAGCAGGATTGAAGTATACTCAGCAATAAAGAAAGGGGACACGTGTCTGCTGCTATCTATTATTATTCATTGTTTTTTAGAGTGCCATCAAATTCCGTAGCGTTGTACAATACTATCTGCTGCTCTATCACTAATTCTTCTAACTCTGAGAGCCATGAACCAAATATGTTGCTTTGCATGTTCAGTCTGACCATATTCTTGGCTTGAATGAGTGAGAGTGAATGAGATGAATGTGGGCATTCACATTTTTGTGTATGCCCCCTGATTTTTCTCAGAACCAACTGGACAGGGAACGTAATTTCTGTCAACAATCAACAATGTCCATTGACTAATGCATTCTATATCTTGTATGTTATGCATACTTATTAATTCTACAAATTGTTTAAAGTATTTCAACATTTCTGTTTACCAGATGCACATAAAAATAGAAGCACACAGAAGGAAGCAGTGGGCCCCTGCAGAAGACTGCGAGTGGCACAGGGACATCTGCAGTTGTGTATGTGAGTACGTGAGAGTGAATGAATGAGTATCTGAATGAGGAAATGAATGAGTATCTGTGAAGGAGTGAATTAATATTTGTGAATGACTATATGTAAATGAGTATCTGAATGAGGGAATTAATGAGTGTCTGTGAATGAGGGAATGAATGAATATCTGTGAATCAGTGAATGAATGGGTATCTGTGAAAAAGTATATGAATTAATGCATATTTGTGAATGAGTGAATAAATATATGTGATAGCATGGATGTGTAAGGGGGGGGAATGGCACAGGGAGGCTGTTTGAGGTCAAAGATGCCACAGGGAGGCTGTTTGGGGACCAAGATGACACAGGCAGGCTGTTTTGGGGCAAATATGCCACATGCGGCATATGAGGCTGCTTGGGGCAAAGATGGCAAGTCCTATGCTTCCATCAAAATAAATACCAAATATAAATAAAATAAATTGTTAGCTTATAAAAAATAAAATTATTGTTAGCTTAGCCTGTCCGGAATGCGGGTGTCAGTGTGGCAGAGCCTGTCCTGGCGTGTGTTTGATCTTTTTTTCCTGGCACTTTACTTACTGTAGGAATAAATTGAACTATTTAATTTTTACTTATCCAGAGATAATACGGCCTCCTGAATTTGTAGTCACTTCAGAGGACAAAACTTTCTAGGCCCAGAAATCAGTGAGAGGAAAAGTAAAGGTATTGTGTGATTTAATCTATTTGAATCTGCATATTTTATTAAAAGGGATTAATCACACTAAATTGTGGCTTCAGGCGTCCCATGTATGATTACTTTTTTAGTGAACTGATGTACTCCCAATCCCATCACATAAAATGTTATATTATCTGCCCAGCACTCATGTTCTCTTTATCCAGTGCACATGGATGCCAAGGAGTTAACCTGTCTATTCTGTCTATTTTATTTATTTCCATAAAAAAGCCCACTGCAATCCTCAGGATGCTCCTAATCCGGCCCTGATTATGTCATGTTCCACTTGTTTCCTATGTTCAGAATAATGTAATTATTCATATGTTTTATTTAACTGAAAGACCTCCAAGAAATAAGAAAATATGCTAGTAGTGAGAAAATATTAAGTATTTTAGAGAATTGGATATTTACTGTTTAAGTTAATTTCTCTTAGTTCTTCTACTTTTAAAAAATTAGTATTCCATATCTAACTGTTCCGACTAAAAATGTTAATACAGAGCAATAGCTGTACCCTTTACTTTCACTATAAATTGCATTAAATAAAAAATCTGGGTCATTTGAATAATATATTCATTTAAATTGTAATTGTCATAGTCCTGGGACTACAAACCTCACTTACAGTTCTTTGAAAAATTACACCTTGTGCACTCTTGACATTTTACCATGAAAAGGAGAATTGCATTCTTAAAGAAACATTTAACAACTTACTCCTTGGTTTTTAATTATTGCTGCCTTGAAGAGCCTAGGGAAAAAAGATACCTTCTCTGTCCACCCTAAATCCCATATCATCATTAATAAGTGAACTCCAGCTCCATAAGTGTTCCTTCTGAACACAACAGGGATTGTTCCAGAGAGCACTGGTATGAACTCACAAATCTGGAGACCTCAGTGCTGAGGGCAAGACTCTGGAGCAGGCTATCTAAAGAATGAAGTGAAACTGACAAAGCATGCACTAAAGATTAATTTTAATGGCTTAATTAGTTTTACTTGGTAGATAAAAACCACATTAATTTGTCATTAATACAATTTTATTTTCTCTTCTTTTAAACTTTAAATACAACACAGTTTCATAAAAGAATAGCATATAAGTTTAAGAATATACTTTATATTTATATGATTTTAGCATAAATAATTTTAGTATTTCACTGAATTACTCCCCTGAACTCCTACACTTTCTTTACAAAGACAAAGCTTTCTGCCATAAGGCTTGGTTTATGGGCTAGATAATCTTAGTCAATGTTAGTAGGCACTTCCCCGCACTCCCTTTGTGTACAAAAAGAAACACATTATAGAGTAAGAATGAAGCTTAGAACTGCGAGATTTGGAAGGATTCTAACAACAGCCAGATGAAGTTAAATACTTCGATAGACTACATTATTGACTTTGTTTAAGGAGCTCCACTGGATGAGATGTCTGTCTGGGTACAACATTTAAGGTGATTAACCTTCTCAGATCAGGAGTCAATTTTTTCTAGCACCTCCAAATGTTTGATGGGTATGAGTGTATCAGTGTTCTACAGCCATAAAAGTAACAGTAATGTGTATTAAGACAGAAAAAGTGTATTTATAAATAGAATTCTATAAATGAAATTAATTACTCTTAAAAAAGACTTAAAATGTCTTGGTAATGTGCTGCTCCATAGTTACACTTTTAACCACCCCCTGACCTTAACCCAAAGTATTTACCTAGTAAAACATTACTACCCCATACCCATAACTTTGCTGGTTGCAGATGACAGCAAATCAGTTGAACCACAACTTACATGCCCTCGTCTGCAAATGGCACATTGGTCCCTACCTATAGCCCCACCACTCCCCATTACCTGATAAGTGAGTGTAGAAGTTAGTGTAGAAGACTCAATGATAGTCATGGTGCTCATCCCATGCATTCCTTCTTTTTTGTTCCTGTGCCTGGTGGTATAGGTGGTTAAACATAACAAAAGCTATCTTGGAGAACATAGGTGCCTTATGTGCCCATTGGGATGGAGAGGTTAAAGCACCATCAACCCTTTTTGAGGGTCACAGAGGGTTCCCCTGATTGCATCAGTAGGGCCAAATATAGTACAGGTGTTCCTGTTCTTAGATACTATGTGATTTTTCCTCTCATTGGGGGAAATTTAAAGTGACATATTTTGCCATGCTGATATGAAATCAGCCATATTTGTAAAATTATCTTTACTATTTTCTTTTTATTGAATAAAAAAGTTGTTATTTCAAACTATAAATTCAGATTGCATGTGCTGGCTTCACTATTTCAGTTGTGTGCGCCATCATTTATTAACTATTAATATCTATATGAAGTGATCTATTTTTACGATAATCTTTTACAGGGTCATTTAAGGTTCAAGTGAATTTTGCTTCTGGCAGACAGACCGAGTGCATTATAATTCTAGGTTGCAATGGATTGATTTATTGATTCTGTTGACCCTTGCGCTTATAAAACATATGAATAAAAATGTCTAGGGCCTATGATTTGCATGCTTTCTGTGTAAGTGTTTCCATAATAAGAATAGTGTTCTCTATTAAATGGTTTACAGAAATAGGAACAACCTATAAATAAATATTGCCATCTCTCATTTTCATGATCAAGGTAATTTTGGGATAGTGGATTTTGTTAATTATTTTAATAGTTCTAATATTAGCTAAGAGCCTGGGTACTACCAGATGCGCATGTCATACAACTGACTTTTTTGTGTGTTTTCGTTACAAAAAATAGGTATTTCATCCATAAGGTTCAATCAAAACCTTCAAATAAGAATTGATATCCATTGTACAGTGCTACAAAATGTGATGGCATAATAGAAGTGGACCAAAAACGATTCAGACAATTTTTTTGTTTAGTTTTTGGTCCATTCATTTTCACACAACAAATTTGGTTCAAAATTTTGTTGTCACTTACCCTCATTCTCTCGCTGACAATCTTTCATGCTTTCTCACACACTTATTCACTCTCTCAGTGTCTTCCCTGCTGACCACTTCCATGTCCCTGTCTCCTTTCTCGCAGCTCTGCTTTTTTTCTTGCCTCTTCTTGTTCTTTTGTTATATTTCTTCTTTCTTTGTCCACTTCTCCAAGTCTAACTAGGCTGTCCTTGTTACTCCACTCTTTTTCCAGAAGTACTCCGATAGGCCAGACAGATTCACGGAAAAAGAAAAGTGTTTCACCTTTCTTTCTCTGCAAATCTGTCTGCATTATTTTGGCTTCCACATAGCAGAGTCTCAGAAACTGCTTCTTCCCTGGTTTTCCCAGAGGCTCCACCCTTTTGCAGAAGTGCACCAGGAGGCCTGGTTCACGGAGAAGCGGACAAAGAAAGAAGACACGGGAAGAAGCAGAAGCAGAAAGAAGACAAAAGAACAAAAATAGGCTAAAGAAGAACCAGAGCTGAAGGAAAGGAGTCAGGAATATGGAAGCAGTGGGCAGAGACAGTAGGGAGACATTGTGAAAGAGTGTAAGTGTGAGTGAGAGTGAAACAAAAACAAGGGAATGAAAATTCTGTGCTCTTGGCTTGATTTTATTTGAAGAACTCTACCTCTTGGCAAACTTCACCTAAATCCTTCCTTAAAAGTCTGGAATAGTAACAGCAGAGGAATGCTGAAAGGGCCAGTTGTCACGTAGGACCCAAACACAGCAGCAGGAACCTCCACCTGACTTCCCCAATGTACTACCACATGGTCATGCAACATAGGGTCACATGACCCCGTCGAACCCTGCCTAAACCTTCAAATTAGGGAAATAAAAAGATATGTTTGAGACCCGGAACTTGCCTCTTCTTACCCCAAGCAATTTGCAGTCTTTCACAATGGGACCAATTATTGCCTTGTTGCCACACCCTGGATCTGCCTATGATCTTACATGGGTTGGCTCTCCATAATGCATTGTGAGGTTGAGGATTTTAATGGTCCAGGCTTATCTGTACAATTTAGTGAATAATTCCAAAACGATGTAGAATTTAGAAACACAGCTTCGGTAGACATTTTCTGTATTGCAAACAAAGCAAGTAACCAGTAAAATTAAAAAAAACATTTCATACTGAAATGTCAATATAAAGAAAGAAAATTCCTTTAACTACAGAAATGTAATAAAATACGAGGACCATCCTGGACAGCTGTTATATATAATTGTTCAGGTGTTTGGAGCAGTTTTCTTGCATCCTGCTGTTAAAAGACTATACTTGCAGGATTTTCTTTCATTCAACTTTCCCAAAGCAGGATCAAAACACAAAGCTTAATGATAATTAATTGAATTGTTCACTTCAAAAGTGGGTGACTGGCAGAAAGCCTAACAGAAAGAGATACCCGAGGATTATTACAAAAACCAAAGTAATTGAATTACACAAAGAAAATGCAATAAACATTCATTAAAATTACAGTAAAAAGACTATGATTAATGAGCCTCTAATGGTAGAAATGACATGCCTTCTTTACTTTTTTGTAAAATAGTACCTGCAATGTAATTATTAATATTTATCTTTCAATTAACATTATTTGTCATTTTTGTAGTTAACCATACAGCTCAGTTGGTTCAATATCATGTTTTTGTATGTAGTTTATAAAAATCAAATCGATCTATCTATAATCTGGTAACCCTTATTATCCTAGCAGATAGTAGGGCATCCATTTAAATTAATGACATTTTCTCTTCAGAGCACCGTTTTTTATGCCGTCATTAACTTTAAGTTTTATATATCTATTTAGACGCAAGTTAATAGTTATTAGCCTTCTTATAAAAATTATATTGTATATGTAAGTTAAAAAGATTTGGTTTTCTACAATTTATACCTGACAGATGTTCTGCTCACTCCCTTAAATTTTTAATCCCACAAACTTTATTATAATATTATTGAAGACTGGCATTTTATTTTGCATTTAGGTTTTGTTTTACTGGGTTTTTTTTTAACATCTCGGGAAAGATTAGCTTTGAAAGCCAAATATCATCAAGTCTGGGTTTTAATGCAATGAATTATGATGGGAAACCATACGATTTTGTGTAATTGTGTTAAAAATAATGACAAATAAAATTCAGATTTCCTAATTCTGCTATATAATGTGCCCTGTTGACAGCTGACTAGTTTGACCAGATGAGACTAGGAGACTAAACTGATTTTTTTACTAAACATTACAAGACATTTTATTTGTTGGTATCTTTTATGTTGGAATAATTGATTTTTATTTGATTGTAGTTAGCAGGGTTAACAAAACACATCCCCACCATGACACTAAGTACGATTCAGGATCTGACTCCATTAGGTTGAATAGAATCAGAGCTGCAGATATCCACTGCTTTTTGTGTACGTCATCTCCATTTTCTCCAGTGAGACTATAATCCACTTGGTTCCTTAAGTCTGTTGCCTTGAGTTTTGATTTTTCTGGTTCCTCATGTGGCATACCAATAGAGCTAGAGCAAGAGAAAACAGGAGGAAAGAGGATGGAGAGTAAGAAAGAAAAGAGAAAGAAGGAAGAGAGGGAGAATGGGAAAACAGAAGAGTACAGAATTGTAGAATAGGATGGTGCTATGAAAATCAATAAAAAATAATAATGAGAGGAAAAGCGATAATAAAAAACAAACAATAGCACAAAATATAAGCCAAAATAGAACAACGCAACAAAAATAAATGCTTTGATTAAGTATGTATTATTCCTGCAAAGTTTGGTTTCCAATTTTCCTTTCAGCTTCTGTTTTTATAGTCTAAAATGATTGACTGTGTTAGGAAATATATTAGGAACTCTATTATAACATAAAAGTTAAATAATACATGGTGAAAGTTAAATCAAGATACTTTCTATTCTCTTTGAGCTGCCAAGCAAAGCAAATAATTTGGGGTGAAAATAACAAACCTGGAGAAATGAGGGGACACAATCTCAGTTAATAAGCATTTAATTGGTAATAAAATCAATTTTAGAGCTTAACATGCATTTTATTTTGGGACTGTTGTTGACTTCTCTGTATGAAAACTATGGTGTGTTTGAGAAAAAAAATATTTTATACAAAAAAATGAACTACTGCTTAGTTTGCCTAATCAACTACACTTGTTAATTGTTCTGAAATTGAACATTGGATCCAGTAACTTGTCCCACATTTCAAAACAAATCACCTATGCACATATGTGTTTTAAAGCAGTATTTTAACTGTATTCCTTCAGTAGTTTGGGATCCATTTGGGATTTGTCGAGTTTTACAGTGGTTTTATAAACATTAGCAAGGACACAATTTAAAATTTTTAACAAAGGCATATTATATTCATAACGAGAACATTCAAAGCCCCTTTAACATAATAGTAAAATTAGCACGAAACTCAATATTGAAGTAAGATAATCTTTTTGGGGTTTTACATGGCCTTCCTGCTAATTAGAAATCTGTTTACATTTATTTGTTGTAAGGGATATTTATAAACTTTATTTATTACTTAACTATTACAGAGAACTCTGGGTATGCTCACACTATTATTGTACATTTTTTTCAGAAATAGAACCTTAAAACAGACCCATCCATTGAATGTCAACATTAAAGCTCTAAAAATTGTCAATGTATAATGTACATTAAATCTATCAAAGATACCACAGATGTGCTATTGCAGTCCATCCATAGGTACAACGTTCCTCAGATGCAACATATTTTCTGTATCCACTCATGTCGTCACTTGTTCTCTCATCCATCTTTCATACACTTATGGACACCCTAAAATGGATACCAGCACCAAAAAATGTATTTTTGGTGGGTGTCCCTTCATGTGAAAAAAATCATAAAGAATAGAAGATTCGCTATCTATCTATCTATCTATCTATCTAGTCACCTCATGTATAATAATATGGTCAAATAAGATGTTAGTGTTATGTAAATTGATAGCTACAATAGATAATCCAATTGATAGATCGATAGATTTTGTGTAGATGCTATATATTTTATACATTACAATTAATGACACTAATTTTATTATTCTTTCATCTCGTATGAATTTGCATATATACGTTTATTTTTCCTGGTAAGAAAGATTGGTATTTGCAGCCGTGCTAACTTGCAGTGGTTGGCCCGTTCCGCAGACAGCTGCTGCTTCATGAGGTCATGCCGGGTTTCTTTCCTGTGGCTCTTCCAGGTGTTGGAATGCCTGAGGCAGCTGTAGAAAAGATGCTGCTCTCATTTTGTAATTTCACCCATTGTTCACAGGCAGGTTACAATTGGAGGTCTGTTCATTAACTGTACCTTAGCCATGAAGACTACAGAAACGTAATAAAAACAGAAACGAGTGTTCTGGAGAACTTTGTGTGTTTTTATGAGACGTTTAATTTGTCAGATTGAAAATGAACCTGCGTGGGTTGAATTCATGACATAATGCACAATGAGGTTTAGTTCTATAAGAAATGATTCCGGGCTATTTCTTTCACTCTAACTTCCAAATGTAGTGGTTAGTTGCCCATGGGGTGAACAACTTTATTTTAAATCCATTTATGAACCTTTAAAGGAGAACTGACACTTTCATGGCTTTTAGTAATTCCAAATAAAAGGATAGTACAAATAACTTATTCATGTAGTAGACCAACTTTTATGAAGTAAGAATGTACTTATGTGACCCCAGTTGTGCTTCCTTATGATTACAGCAAAAATTGCTATTCAATTTAGGTTAAATTCAGACTATTTTGTGTCAGATAATCTGCCATTTGTGCAACTGGTGGAAAAACTAGCATACCTAATCAATTTCATGTCATGAAGTGATTTTTTATTGTCCTAAAGCCTCCCTTACAAAGACTACCTGAACCGATTAACATGAATGACAAAATTACAAATAAAAACATGCACATGGATAAGGAATAACCGTTAGACTTGTGCAAGTGGAGCAAAAGCGATTTGGACACATTTTCTGTTTAGTTTTTGATCCATTAGGTTTTGGATAATGAATTTCAGAGTAAGAGAGATGTAGAAACGCTTCTCTTTTTCTGCAAATCCTTTTTAATTATTCTGACCTCTCTGTGCAAAGAACCAAAGTCACGGGGACAGCCTCTTCCCCTTTGCTCTAGTTGGGGGAAAGGGCATGTCCAGAGGCTATTCCGTTTTGCAGAGGTTCACCAGAAGGCCAGAGTAAGGAAGTGGAGGAAGAAAGAAGACACAGGGAGAAGCAGACGAAGAAAGGTGACAGAAAAAAGACACAGAAGCGGTTAGCGAAAAAGGTGGGGAGACACTGAGACAGAGTGTGAGAGTGTAAATTAGAGTGTGAGTGTGAAATTCAGTAAGTGAGAAGGTGAGAGAACATAAAAAAGTGAAAAAGAACAACTATTATTATTGTTTATTGTTTTATATATCTGCATCATATTCTGTAGTGCTGTACAATGGGTAGACGGGACATAACAAGTAGTATATAACATAACAATTTGACTTACAGAACAACAGGAGAGGAGGGCCCTGATCAAATGAGCTTACAAAACAAAATGCAAACAAAAATTCAGAGCTCTCTGCTTCGCTTTTTGTTTTGTTGGGCAACGCTGCTCTATTTTGACCATTTGTACATTTTGACGAAATTGGCAAATTTTGTTAAGATTGTAATTTGTACAAATCTGAATGCACAAGCCTAATAACCATGCAGATGCTGAGAATATACAGGGTATACTAAGAACGTAGCTTATTCCTGTTAGACTACTTAATAACAAATCATTAACATTGTTTTGATTATGTTACCACATTTAAATAGTTCAGCTGTATTTGTCATTAAAAGTCATGAATAAGAAAATATGGAATCATTTATAATAGTGCAAATTAACACATTATTATAATGCTTTAGGTTTTTTCTTCTAATTGTCCAAATAACTGTACATGGAAGTTATAGACATTTTCATTGCTTTGAATATATTATGTGAAATAAAGAGTAACTTTATGGACTTTCGAGATCAGAATACTCAACTCAGTTTGGTGACATCTGGATTTTCTTTTGTGTGCATATTTAAATTTTATCTCTTGTAGTTTGTGCTTGGTGATGCGTTTCCAGTGTCATCCTCGGCATGACATTTAAGTCATTTTTATTCATTATACTGGGAAAAAAGGACTATGCAAAGTTAAGATGCAATGATCTTTATTCAAGTGAAAAGGCTGCTGCTTTCCAGCCTTTGCTGTTACATATTCAATAAGAAGAATCTTTCAGTAAGAAAAAAGTAACATGTAAGCAATGAAAAGCAAAACTAATATTTAATAACATAATATTAGCAATTGAGTAGTTTTGATCAGTGTATTTAGAGTATAATAAAACTGATCTCTCCATCTGCCTGGAAAACGAAATATGTTCCAATGCATGGGCTGGATTGATTTGGCCTCGAGACAATTCACCTGTGTATATTACTTAAAATTACTTTTTTTCCTCTTCACTCATAGTTCGAGGAGCATCAGCTATGCTTTTTTGTATTGTGCCATGTGTGGAAAGTGCTCTTGAAGCAGTAGGAGGGAACACCATGGAAATCATTTTCAGGATATGAGATTGTTGCAGAGGCTAATAAAGTGATTTGATGCTGATTAGAAAAACAGCTTACATCTATGTCCAGTCTTTTTTAATTTAGTAGGGAGTCGATCTTTTCCTTTCCTGCTAGTACATATAAAAATGTAAAAAATAAATACACATGTCTTAAAGAAAATCAACTAAAATGAATCTTTTACTAATTTAGTTTGTGTCAACCTATGAGGTAAGTATTTTTTTTTTACAAATGACTACAAAACCAAATTAAGATTGGACGGTTTTATCAGTCACTAATCAACAATGAAAATTAATAACATGGTAGCAACAGACGGGACATCGCCTTTAAATACCCCCAACATTTCAGGTAGTCAAACTAGGTGTCAGGAACTACATGACTTAAACCAGCAACCCTTTCATGGTTGACCTTTCATTGTAGCATTGTACATCCTCGGTCCCTGCGGGGATGGCCCAAGAGCCTGACCTTGGAAATGGCAACGCACACTAACACATGCACACAGACACTCACACTTACACAACTAGAAGCTCAGCTAACACACATGAACACACTCTTGGGAGAGCAATTTTAATTGATGTTTTTAAAGGTTTTAATAATTGTCTTATGAATGTATATGATCCATTATACTAGAATGAAAGAGTGAAAAGCAGTTAGATCTTCCCGCCATCTTAAAATTTGTATCATTCATTTTAAAATGAAAGATGTGTAGAGGCAGCAGAAATCTGATCCTTGATATACATGATCTAATGGCCAGGTCAGCTTCCACATCGATTTTATTTTCTCGTCTACTGTTTTTAATCTTCAGGACGTGTTTTTAGAAGATAATATATGCTAAGACCATAGGGTTTTAAAAACAACCTTTTAACTTTCAATGAATCCAAAGCTCAGAATGGTCTGTGGAAACTTAATTTATTGTTGCTAAAGCACAAACAAATTAGAAGTAATTGCATGGTCTCATATGGCCGATGTCAGCACAAGAAAGGCCCAAGCCATAGCTTTTTAGACTGGTGGGAAGTCCAAGATTAAGGTGGACTGATCATTCCAAAAACTGATTTTATGCATTTGTTGCCACACCTCAATTATATGTGGAACGTTTATTGGTTTTATTATTATCATATTATTTTATTAATGTTCTATATCATTTGAAGTATCTCAAATATATGTCATTATCGTACTGTTGCTTATAGATAATGAAAGTGTGGATCCTGTTTGAGCTTGGACTCAGATTATCTTCAGATTATCTAAAGTTTGAACTTTGTCATGGACTTTGATTTTTCTCTTGGATCATCCTTTGGCAAAGTGTACTTGTTCTCGTGCAAAAGTGAGACATTGGCACAGATACTCTGGACTGTTTGTAAGGTATGACTTACTAAAAACAGACTACCGCTCCATTGATGTGTTGAGCTAGAAGTCGTAAAATGGTAGCACATAATTGATTCAATAAGTTACATTTATGCAACTAAGTATCAGATTTAACATGTCTCAGTGTACTGCAAGTAATTGTGGGTCTTTAGTGAATATACCCCAAAGAGGTGGAGCTCACATTGATGCCCAAGGATCTATCCAACACTAATGGTTTACAGTTGAAAAAATGGTCTTATCACAACAGAAAAAAAAGCCTTGCTGTGGGGATGACTTTTAAAACTTTGCACCATAATCGATTTTCATAACGAACCCCAATTATATTATGTCTGATCATCTTAAGGTGTACTGTAGCTTTAATTGTCTGCGTGTCATTGAGCTAACCCAGAAGGAGTAAATAGCCTCAAAATTTAAATTAGATGGGTCCCAGACAACACTGTACACAGTTTACTGGGTCACACTGAAAAACTTCATCAGTAGTATAACATGTCAAATTAGTCACTTAAGAATGTAAACAGCTCCGGAAACAGGAATGCTCAGGCCTCCAGCCATCTGCTTTGTGTGTTAATTCCACTTTTTTCTCTATAGGCATTGATTTTTGTTCATTCAACCAGATGATCATTACCTTAGAATCAGCTGAGTGTCCCGCAGTAGCATAGAGCTTGAGATGTCAACAGATTGCCGTGCCTTCCGGAGGGGACCCGAGTCTCAGGGCACAGCATGGAGGAGTTACATCAACAGCTGTTGTATTTTAGGTCTGCTATTCTACCATTGCATTTTCTTCTTTTTGTTTTGATAGTGATACACATGCAAGAAAAAAAACTGTCTTGTCAATATGTTATTTTATAACGGCTTATTAAATAAGTAATATTTGTGTCATAAATGTGGTACAAATACTGTTTTCTTAAAATCAATGGATGCAGTGGAATATTAATTTAAAGGAACACAAACATTACTTTAATTCATTTTATTTAAGGCAGCATGGTTCTTTCTTTACTAATTACATTTAAGAATAAAATTACTTCTCTGTCACTGGTTTAATGATCACATTTCAGTTGAACCATTTAAGAATAATATAATACTTTATTTGTCTGTGTTTTTGTTAAGCAGTTAGTTTGCAATTCAACCCAGTGTCTGTGACTCCGAGCCAACAGAGTTGGGCGGTTAGTATGCCCTTAAAATGTTAATGTATGGAATATGTCATCATTTTAATTATTACGTGATCTACCCTATGATTCTGATATTGCCACGTATTTAAAAGGATTTTTCTCAGGTGCTGGAATGCAACCTTGGCAAAGGAATGGTATAGAGAATTTGATTCTTATCTTGGCTTTTTTATTATTTGAATTGCATTATATAGACTAGATGTTGAACATGCACACACCATTTTTATTTTGGTGTATCTAGTATCTCTAGTACTTTATTATAATTACTTTATATAGCACCATTATATGCCACAAGACTGTACAATTGGTAAACAGGACAAAACAAGTAGTATATAAACAAGAGAAACAAGAGAGCTTACAATTTAGAGGGAGTTAGGTTGTAATACACAAGAGGTAAAAGTGCCACTGTCAGGAATGGACCAGCCACACTAGTATAGGTATTGTCTGAAGGTAGGGGAGACTAGCAAGGTGAGCTAAAGAGAGAGGAAGGACATGGATGTGTTAAGTTCATAGATAGAGAGGTAATACCCTTGCAAATCTTGCAAGCGTGGATGAGAGCTAGAAATCAGAGCACAGGACAGATGGAGACCATCGGATGAGTTAAGAGACCTAGTAGGAGAATTATTGGAGATGAGTGAGGAGATCTAAGTAGGGGAACTGGTATGAAGAGCTTTGAAAGTAAGAGTCAGGATTTTGAAATGAATCCTAAAGCTCACAGGCAGCCAGTGAAAAGACTGACAAGGAGGAGAGGTGTTAGTAAAGCAATGGGTGAGGAAGTTAAGTATGGCAGCAGCATTCATTGTGTATTGTAGAGGTGCAAGACGGGTATGAAGGAGACCAGCTAAGACAGGGTTTTAATAGTCAAGGCAGAAGATAATGAGGGCATGAAAAAGACTCATAGTGGCATCTTGTGTTATGAAGGGAGGAATGCTGAAAATGTTTTTTTTAGATGTTGACAACAGTTCCTTGAGACAGACTGCTTACCTGCTCTCCCCAGCTGTCCTCCGTCACTGGAGGCCTATCAAAAGCTACTACAGATCACGGAGTAGGCCGAAGCCGCGGTCTGTAGTAGCGGCGTCTACACGGTAGTGAAGCCAAAACCGCGGCCTAAAGTATGAGCAAACCCCAGGAATGACTTCCAGATGTTGCCCAGACATCAACATAATGTTGCACACCTGTGGAGGAGAGGCAAATCCTGCCTCCACCATCAACTATGCACCAATAATGGTCACCCACACAGAAACAGCAATCCAATCCAGCAAAGAGCTTGTTCAGCACAGGGGAGGAGTAGATACCTGAAGCACTATAACCCTCAGACTGTGACCACTTTACTCCAGTGTTCCAGAACTTTGGTTCCTGTATGTCCTTGGACTCCAGATTCCTGTTCTTATCTTGCTTGACCTTTGGCTCTCCTATTGGACTACCCCGCTTGTCTGTTTCCTGACCCTAGCTTGGACTACTGTTTTCTCTGATCGACGCCGGTCCCTGACCTATTGGACTGTTCCTGACATTGTTTTGGACTATCCTCTGCTCTTACGATCCAAACTCAATCCTGACAATGGAGAAATGATTGCACCATTGACATTGAGGGGAAACTGTTAGCATTGGATGCAGGGAACATAAGAAGACACATATATGAGTCTGGAAGGTTACATGCCATTAGAATAACATGTGATGATGAATAATATGCATCACTGATATGTATGTTAATGTTTTCATGTTTTAAATTAAGACGGAGTGTTTAATAATGCTTCTACTACCCCTCTTAATTTTAAGTGAAAAATTACATCACCTTTACCCACCATAACTTTTGTTATCTGTATTTAGAACACTCAATATAGTTTGGCATGGTGATAGTACAATACTTAATGGATTATTCATTCCTATTTTTGTTATTCAGTGAAAAATTGAAAATCAATAACAACAATAAACTTTCAGGACCACTTGTCCTCTATCAACTAAAGAAAACTAAGGATTTGGACAACTGTAATTAACAAAAAGTATATTGTATATCCGTTAGCCTTCAGCTGTTCATACCATCAGTCAATCACGGAAGGAAATTCAAACATATTTGGGAACTGTTGATCTTCAAAGAAAAAATGTCACTAAAGGGGAACATCCACAGCTGCCACAGCCAATCATCACAGTGTATTCTTATAATTGTTTCTTCATCTGTGCCAATTTAGTAAACTACAACAATGATTAAAATGATCAACTATATCATTTTTTGTATATCCTTAACTAACTCAGTTTTGAATGAATCTTGTTTTTATAATACCCACTTTTCTTGATAAGATTGTTAGATTCTCATTTAACCCTTCCTTTTAAGTATTCATAAATGAAGACATACTAACAAAGAATCTGAGATACAATGGAATTGGGCGCAACTTTTCACACTATTGTCATTTTGTTTGGTATTCTACCCCGTTGTTTTTTCTTTTTTTCCCCGATTCCATTGCATCTCAGATTCTTTGTTAGTATCTCTTTATTCATGACTGCTTCATCAGCAGAATTTTGATATTCACTCTTGCATGCACTCCTTGCATGTAAGCCAAGTGACTCCCCATTCTTTACTTTTTATTTTTCTGGTGGCAGTGTGAAATCTGTAGTTCCTAATTGTCCGAAAACATTTTTTTTGCAATTTTTCCAACTTGAAGAGTACCTTAAATAAGCGATTATTGTATTAAAACACAATTGTGATGCAACTTGGATATTAAATAAGTTTAAATGTCTGTAGATATGGTAGTATGAGTAGTCACTTATCCTTCTGAAAAAGCAGTCATTTGTAGGTAGTACCATCTCATATATATCACAATGAATTAAACAAATATGTAAACATGTTGAATTGCTACAAATGCAGGCTTTTAATGCAGTGCATTTTCTATTGAAAGAAAAGACTACTTAAAAATAACAGAGCATGTGGCCAGTAGCCATAGACCTCTCGTTGAAGCCAGATGCATGAGCCTTCTCTAGAGGTTCTCTGATTAATTGGGGTGATCCACCCCGCATATAAGGGTCAGCACACACAAGCTTTCATTATTTTCTTCATTTACATCAATTAGAATTATGGTGTGCCCAGGGCTACTCCTGACTTCTAAAAACATGATATACTCCTATACTATGCTTAAATGGTGCACTAAAAGAGCTATGATATATTTCATTAGCAAATAAAATTCTACTTCTACTGCCAACCATACAAAGATTTATCTTTTAATGTATTAATAGGACATCAGCGTAAATCATTTGAAGTCTCAAGAAATAAATGAAAAGCTATCAGCATGCAAAAACAATCAATTGAGAAAAAGCTTTTTGTTCTACCATATTCCACAGATGTATATCAGACTGTTGTTGAATTAAAAGTAATTAAGTAAATCAAGGTTGCTTTTTAAATTATGGTAGAATATTACATAATCAATATTCTCTACTTACTGCAATCAAGAGGATGCACACATAAATACATATTAAACTTTAAATAGAGGCTGTATGTGTAGTCAAAATTAGCAAGGATTACAAATTCCAAATAGCGTTTCTGCGTAATAGATGGTCTAGTGTTAGACCATTCCTTGTATCCTTATATTTGAAAAGTAAACACAAATAGAATTGATATGAACAGAAATAAGGTATGACATTAAATGCAAGAACAGGGATTGATTAAAATGCTTGGACCATAATACATGGTGAATTCATCTGATGGTATGCTAGCATTAGACAAGGTTTTTGTATAACTACATATACACAACATACACAAATATCCAGCATCATCACAGAGTCTTATTACTTTTCTAATTTTATATTTCTTGATTTCTTATATAACACCTTGATTTGCATTTTAATGGTATATAATGATAGTATCTGTAACAGGGACAATCCCAGATAAAAAAAAATTAGTTGCAAAAGTGCTAACATTTCGTTAGGATTCGTCCATTCGTTGTCACATGTAGCTGTGGGAGGGACTGTGTGTAGGAGGATATATATATCTATCAATGACTGATAGGCATAAATAGCCAAGAAAAACAGGGGTGGTCTCATTGATTGTTATGGCTGTGATTGATGGGTCCAACAACCTGTGGGAGTTTTCCCCTACTATTTTCACTCTGGCCAATCAGCATTTACAAGGGGAGGGGACAAGCATTAGATATATAAGTGTGCTGACGCCATTTTAACTTGTTAGTAGCTGCAGTTGCAGACTGATGGGAGTTGGGGTGTGAGACTGTGATAGTTTATTTTAGAACAGAACATTTACTGGTGCGGTGGATTGGAGAAGCTGTACTGTAGAGTAAGGATATGATCTAAATACAATTTACAATTTATTTTAGGGCAAAATCTCTAGTTTTTAGTCAACATCAAAATGTGTCAAAATGTGACTGCACACAGTGTGTTTTAGTTGTTTATTAAATACTGTTCTGTTCCTGAGCAGAGTCTATTTGATTAAGACAGTTGCCTATTTACACTACTAGCCAAACCTATCAGATATTATTATTCATTGATAAATATTGGTTACAAAACCATACATTATAATATACTGCTGCTGCTCCTCTTCCACTGTACTTACTCTGAGGGAACCTTTTTTTAAAACAATTCTATAATATTGGAAAAATGCAGTGCTTCTCCACGGGGCTGTATATGCCAATCATTGTCTGTGTCCGCCTGCCCAGTACCCTACTTCCGTAAGCGCAACTCTACTCGGAGTTGTGTGTCTTTGTATACGTTCGTATGTTCGGTATTTGGGCTGATCAACGAAAACGCACCCTTCGTGTTCATTTTCATGTTCGGCCGAATGCATAAGTCTACTTTTCCTTAACATTGAGATGATGCTGATGTAGGTGAAAGGAGTTCAGAAGGCGCCATCCAAAACGATTTTGCTTGCTGTACACAAGTCTTATACAAACTTCAAAATACATAGATCTGCATTGTTGTCCTGTCATTTGATTTTGAATTTTACCTACTCCTATAAAAGAAAATACAGAAATACCGTATTTGCTTGATTATAAGACAAGGTTTTTTCAGAAAAAATTATCTGAAAAAACAACCTTGTCTTATAGGTGAAGTTGTTTTTATTCAGGCCGTAGAGAAGAAGCACAAATGCAGGAAAGGAGACAGGGACACAGAAAAGGTAGGGAGATATTAAGAGAGTGGGAGAGACTGTGAGAGATAGTAAATGTGTGTGTGAGAGAGTGCTAGAGAGAATATTAGAGAGAGTGTTAGCTGATAGTAAGTGAGAGTGTAATATCAACAAAAGCAAAGAAACAGCAGTTTTGATTCTTTTCCAGTAGGGTCGTCTTATATTCAGGTCTTTTCTTTTATTCCATAAAGATCCTAAGTTTGGAGATGGGGCCTTCTTATAATCAAGTAAATGCATACTTAAACTTAAGCAGAACTGAACAATAGTAAAATATCAACCATCTGCTCTAATCATACTTTTAAAGTGAACAAATAAAATGCAATGGTTATTTCCTTAATCGCATTGTCTGTAAAATAAATAAAGTGAAATAATGCGATAAAGGAATTGTTTTCCAAAAAGATTTCTTTTGTTTTGATTTATTTATTTTGAAAGCCATATGCTGTGTATCACGTCTTAATTAATGTTTTAACCGAATTAAAACCTCAAATATTCTCAATTCTGCATAGCTGAAATAGATACTTTAAAAGCGCCCGTTGCCTTTTTTTAAATTGTTCCCATTTTCTTTTCTTTTGACTAGAAATTATTATTGAACATCTGTTCCATCTGATAAGTGGACTAAACTGTGTTTTTATGAGGTTGAAAGGCCTTTTTTCCCAACTGTGTCAGGACATTTCAAGCCTTAAACTGATATCACAAAAAATGGCTCTTGTAATTTTACTCTCTTTATATATTAGATCAGATACCTATGATGATGACAGTGGTTTGAACATATGTTTCTTTCTGTAGATTTTGACAGGGTATGATTATTTCCTGTATAATAACAGGTTCAATTTCCTGTGTAGTATTTTACCAGTTCCCGATGTGGCTATCATAAGATAGCATCTTTGCAAAAGACAATAGTTTGATTAATAAAGATGAGTGATTAAATGATTAAAAACATATTTTGCACCTATAATATATAACAGCAATTTATCTGAAATGAACACTGTGTATAACAACCTCTACAATACACGCCTGTTCCTCAGATAATGCATTTTGACCAAATGCATTACATAGCCAATTCTTAAAGCGATAGTAGCAGGGCCGGATTAAGAGCATCATGGGCCTGGTGCTGAGCATTTTGGTGGGGCTTTATATGGAAATAAATAAAATGGGCAGAATCTTAACTCCTCGGCTTCTCAAGGGGCAGCTGCCCCTTTTGCCCTGCGTTAAAGATGGCACTGGCGGCAAGGCCGGACTGGGAATAAAAAGCAGTCCTGGTTGTGCTGAGCTGAGCCTTATGAATATGCATAAGGGTCAGATAACAGGAAGTGAGATCATGCCTCAGCAAGAGTTAGAACTAGAGACACCCAGAGCACGGCGCAAAGCAAGCACCTAAGGTGTCATGACACAGAACTGGAATAAATAAACGTTGACTTAAACAGAACCTTGTGGATCATTCTTCATACCATAAAGGGTGAACAACACACTGGATATATTTAGACACCAGCCCTGTGTATTGCATTGTGTGGTCGAGCTCTTGTCCCCACACATCACACCCCTTACACACACATATCTGAGCCACACTATTTACCATACAAATAGCTATAAATCATTATTTTTAAAACTAGATTAAATTGTTCTTTTACGATAACAGAATACCACATTATTAGTAAAATCCCAGGATCCAAAAGTGTTAAAAGGCCCAAATAAGTACATGGGAATGGACAGAATCTTAACTCCTTGGCATCCATGTGTGCTGGATTGGGAGTACATCCATACACTAAAAAAGTCATGATACACCTGAAGCCTCAATTTAGGGCCACTAATCCTTCTCAATAAAATATGCAGATTCTATTTATTCCTACAGAAAGCAAAGTGCCAGGAAACAGATGACCAAATACACACCAGGACAGGCTCTGCCACACCGACACCCAAACACACACACCAGGACAGGCTCTGCCACCCAAACACACACACATCAGGAAAGGCTTTGCCACACCAACACCCAAGTAATCACACCAGTACAGGCTCTGCCACACCGACACCCAAACGCACACACACATCAGGACAGGCTCTGCCACATCGACACCCATACACCCACACCAGGACGAGGTCTGCCACACTGAAGCATAAAAAAATTTATTATCTACACTGCTTTCTCATTAACTGCCCTTTTGTATTTTTGCCCCTTGTATATTAATGCCCCAGACAGGCCCCTTTTACTTTTGATTAATGTGCCCCCCACACCCTTGTATATTCATTTATGTGATGCCACATCCCCCCCCTGTTCATATTGATTTTGTAATGTCAAAAACCAGCCACTCCCTCCCTTGAATATGGGTCCCCTAACTATTTTTTGGTAATACTTACATTTTTGTTTTTTTCTTTTTTCCTGCTCTTCTCCTTGTCACGAGGAACACTTCTGTGAGCCCGCCCCCCTTGAACATCACGTCGTGAGGCTGCAAGACCGCATCTGCCGGCCTTCTAATGAAGTTAAAGTGGCCGGTGGAGGCGGTCTTACAGCCGCATGACGACTGCTTTGACCTTTGCGACCGAGCAGCAGCCTTGAATGTTGGTCTGCCGGCCCACGGACCAGCCCACCGGGTAATTTCCTGGTTTCCTGCTGGGCCAGTCCGGCCCTGCCTGGCGGCCACGCATAGGCCTACTTTCAGGTAGGGGCCTGGAGCTGCAGCCCTGGATATCAGTATTCCAGGTAAAAAGAACCAAAGACATATACATTAGCCTATACACTGAATATCTTGTGGAGAGATGTCTCTGTTCCAACAATATACCTTTTCTGGATTGTTAGCATATGTGCAAACTAATGTTTTTAACACAAATAACACATTCTTTTCTAATTTGTGGCCACTTCCTGCACTTGTGACTGATACCATTAAATAACTGCGATAAAGTTTGTTTTTGTTCCCCATGAATATAGAGACAAATCGCAAGTATTGCGCCCAGGGCCAGCACCAGCATATAGGTGACTTAGTCAAATGCTTAGGATGCTGAGATGATAGGCAAAGCTGCCACTAGGATATTAGAAAGAGCACATAGAAGAGACTCACAGACATAGTTTACAGAGAGCACCAGAAATCCCAAGGCCAGACCACATCCTTTCTATTCCTGTTGATATTGCCTACGCATTTAATCTGCCCAAAAAAGCATGATAATGACAGAATCGATGACCAAAGCATTAAATCAAAAGAGTATAAAAACTAGAAGACAGCAGTGCCAAAAGTAACATTTCAAAATTACTTTATTAAAGCTACCCCATTGTTTACCTTTCTGCCCCCTTCCATCTTTGTTTATAGAATAAAAGGGGTAGCATTTAAATAAATAGATAAATACAAATTAAAAAACCTTTAAAATGCCCTGACACTTTAAACCAAAATGGAGCAAAATTTAACCCATGCATGGTAGCAAGGGACGATGAATATACTGTTGTTAAAAGGGTTAGAATTGCATCCTCAATTTGGCTCCTATCCCTTTAATTTCCTGCCCTCCAGAAAGGTAACTGTGCATGTAAATATGTGACTGCATGTGTGTGTTTAAGTATTTTAGTGTATGTGAGTGTGTTAGTGTGTGTATAAGTATGTTGTTATGTTTGTGTGTGTGTGTAAGTATTTTATTGTGTATGCATAAACATGTTACACAATCTAGACACATAGGGTTTTACAGTGGACTTGTGGCTTCAGCCACAATCCCCCCTCCCCCAAGGGGTCTCTGCTTCTTTTCAATAATACCCTGGCAGTAGCAGACCATTACATCCCTCTATCTGACAATGCAATAGTGCTATGGGATATAGGTTTGACTTTTCTCAAAATTAGTTTTTTATAACACACAGCAGTTTTTTGCTGCTAGTTCTCCGTGTCTTGCCAAAGGTTACCTTATTGGTGTTATTTCACTGAAAAAAACACCAGATGACAATGTAACTAAACAAGGACTGTACGATTTTCAGATAAACCGCTGTCACAGTAGAAAAGAATCCTTTAGATCTGAAGACACAATGTGAAATCATGTAGCATAGGAGTACATCCTGAGAATACAACTTCCATTCAGTGACAGACATAACCAAGTTATCTTTATACTTGCCTGTCTATTCTATCTTCCTCCATCACGTAGCGGGGGTGCAGTAGTGATAATATATATTTACTCTTTTATTGTTTGACCTCACAAATCCTTAAGCAGTCCTGCTTTTGCCAGGGAGCCATTACCTAATATCTTTTCTGTCAGATAGACCACAGATGTAACTCCATTAGTGAAATAACTTTAGTTTATTTGCTTTTTTTCCACCATGTTTTCTCTAGCATTCTTTGGGTTTTTTTCAGCTGAAATGTTATTTTATTGTTTAGTCTCAAATTTTTTCAAGGACATATGAGTTTGCTGATTGATGATGATTATAACACTATAACACAAATCTGCTGGTAGATGGGAAAGCAAGTTTTTTTTAAAAAAAAATCATTTTATTATTGTTTTTATATTGTTCTATGGTCAAAACTAAAATCAGAGAGACCATGCTATATTTTGATATAAAGTGTACTGTACACAGTTTTTTGTGTGTATTCTGATTTTTTTAAATTATTTTATTCTTGTTAACCTAAGATATTCTTGACCCTAGAATATAACAATAATTAGTTATTTAAAATGATGTAAATATACTTAATATCAGAAAATACATACAAGGGTTTCATTGTTGTACATTTTCAATCTGAACAGCAAATTAGCATATTACTTGAATTTTCTAGTATAACTATTAAAAAATGAAGAAAAAGTTTATGACACACTATCTTTTCTATATCATTTCAAGGCTTACAAATGTTTTACAGCCATTATACAAACATTATGCACTGATAAAAGAAGAAGATAGGACTTTAGTTCCTGCAGGGTTAAAAATATAATTTGAATTATGATATTTCCTATTCATTTATGATTTTATATATATATATATATATATATATATATGTTTTTTAAAGAAGAAGTTATTGTGTAAGATTTTATTGATGTATATTTTATTTTTCTTCTTGTGCATTCAAATTCATATGAATTTAAATTTTAACGAAATTTGTGAATTTCCTGAAAACCAGGAGGAAACCCCAATAAAACATATGAAAATGAGCTCTGCATTTTCATTCGAATTTTGTTTGTTTTTTTCTCTCTCACTCTTAGACCAAAATGAAATAAAACATTTGTCCAAAACGTTTATGATCCGTTTTTTTGGTCTAGTTTACACTAAGGTGCTATTCCACTTAGACAATGTATTTACTGCTCTCTCTAGTAGGCTAAATTCTTAGAAGATCTGCTACTATATCGTCTTATAGTTTAATCAAATGTAAACAACACAGAAATGTAGGAATATTTTTTCAGTATTTATAGCAACAATCCATTAGTGGTTGCTTTTGTGTCACATGACATAAGAATGAATGAGGTATCATTTCTGACAATGATTTAGACATTCAACAGTACAAGGAATTATGTTTCTAATGCTGCATTTTAAGGGACACTCCAGCCATCATATGCACTTTAATGCATGTGATACCGTAGCTATGTGATGCGTCAAATCCTTTTTAATGCATTTGCCCCTTACCCTACCCCCCAATTAAATGGCTCTGCTGAGCACTGCATGCAGTGAGCGTATGTAAAGTCTTCTCATTGATTTCAACTGAAGCACTTTCAATGGAAACACAAGAAAGCTTTTGCAGCAGGGCTATAACTTCTGTGTCAGGTAAATGTTTAATTATATTTTTTTTGTCTTGGAAGAATGTATATAAAAGTACTCTAGTGTACTTTAATATGCATTCTATAGTACTGGTGTCAGGAACAGTAACCTTTCATTACAAATATGTTAAATTAAGCAAGTAGAGTAAGTAGAATAGCAACTCTAGGAATGTAAAAGAGAGACTATTTAACCCCTTAATGACAGCCTGTACATGTACGGGCTCAAAATGCATTGTTTTCAATGGGTTTAGGGACCGCCATTGTCCTTAAGGGGTTAATTTTCTTGAAAAAGCTGCCACAGTGAAACATAGAGTGGAAAGTGACATCATCTACCTTCTGCTTAGAAGGGAGGGTTGCACATTGAAGTTAAGGAACTCTATGCAAGTCTAGTAATCCATGTAGAAGATACTTATATACTTTTATTTATTCATTTATTTATTCATTCAGCAAGATTACTTTTTTTTAGTTTGCTACAGTTGATGAAAAGGTGCAGTTTCAATATCTTATGCTGTGTGGGTTAAATCATTCCTACTGAGAGTTTCTGAAAACAGTGTTCACTGAGATACCCCAAGTAAAGTTACCTTTCAAATAACCAATAGTCAACAGTAACGTAAATTAAGAGAAATTGTGGTAAGTACTCCAAGTAAAGCCTTACTTTTTTTAAGCAAAACGTAACCCCTTAATCCACCTAATTGGTACAAAATGATTGCAGACAATGTGTTTGGCCTCACAGCTTCTTCAGAGTTATATGTATCACAAATAAATAAATGGAAACCTATCCATAAACATAAAACCAAAAAAAACGGAAGAGAAAGAAAAGAGAATTTTTTTATTAGATGAAGGCTCTGTTAGAGTACAGTGTTACTGCCCATGCTATAGTGTTCTAAACATTTTTTGTGACTTTCTTAAACATGCAACCCGATTGTGCATCAACGTGTGTGATTGTTTGACTGATCATTCCAAGTTACTCTAGGCTGTCAATGACAAACAGGAACTCAATAAACTATGAATAGTTTTACAGTTCCGTGCAGTTCAATTTGTTACAGTTACCTTTTGTGAGTAGTAATTTCCACTTCCCAGGTGAAAAGCGCGTACTAAATTACCACAACAGCCAATATCAGTCATGACCCAAGTGACACTTCCTGTGGCATTCAGCTGTCAGTCAAGTAGGTCTTCTGATATTGAATACACAAATCAATAAGGTACTTTCCATGATGACAGGATAGGTTGAATATAGTGCACATCTTGAAATATACAACAAAATAAGAAAAAAAGATAATGTCATTCAGATTTTTTATTTGACAAAATAATTCTATTTTGACATTATTACAATACATCTACCTAAAATACTTGATGCAAAAATACATATGCTTTAGCACACAGACACACACACATATACTATCATGGTCTAATTCTGAGACTCACAGTTTTTACTTTAGAATATTGGGGCAAATGGGAAAATTCTAAGTGTCATGCACTCTGGAGAATAATTTATTTTACTTTAATTTACAATATCTGAGCATCTCACTTGTTGCTTTTTCCACTGGTGTATTATGGGTGACTTAATTACAGATATCTGTATCTCCTAACAAGTTAAAATTTTCATAAAGTCTATTATTAGATCTATTTAGTTTATGCCATTAGAGCCAGTGTATTGTACGTATATAATTATACACACCACATCTAAGGAGAAGGATAAATACATTATAAGGATGCAAAACTGATAGCAAACAAGCACTGTTCTTTTCGAGAAAGACCGTACCTTTACACATTTTCCATAGACACCTACTATACTTTGAAATGTTCCATCAGATATGTTGGCTGGAACAAACGGGGACTGAAAATTGGCATTGTGGTCGAATAATCAAATCCATGTGGCACAATTGGAATATTGTAGCATGCAGTTGTATATATCCAGCAGGCAACCTCACATTAAAGGACTGAATCAGCCATATTAGCATCAGCAAAAATGGCACTGCCTAGTGTGCCTTATATCCAGTGCAGTACTCTCTGTTAGTAATGGGGTATATTCCCTTTATTTATATAAGCTGTTACATCTATACACAAAAACTGATATATATTAGGATAACTAACTACCATGGTGTATACCAGTGTAAGCGCTGCTGTGTTGTAAAATACTCCATCTAGGGCAGTATATATTACTATTTTTATTTCAATTAGTGAAACCTCTCCAATTGGCACCTACAAAGCTATTACTTAAAAACAAAAAACTTTTATAGCAATGAAGAATGATGACTAGAGGAGGGCTGTGAACTTTTGGCTGAAGGAGGGCAGGTACAGTCAATGTGGCCCCATCAGCATCCCCCCCCCTGCTGATTACTAACACACCACCTCTGATAATGGCTGTAGTCAAATTGGTGCTAACTAAAGAAACAACTGATGGTTCTTCTAGACAATACATCCTCTAAACCCTTACAAAACGCACAAAACAAATTTGTAAAGTCTAGAATTTGCTGTAATCATGATTCATGTTTATGTTTTAAATTCCATAGGGTGACTTTTAATAGTTAATACAAATTTTATATTGGATGGAAACACAATGAGAATCAGCAAACTTAAATCACCTAGACCCCATAACTGTCAGTGTAATGCATGCAGTATTTATTTTATCACTTGCAAAAATAATTCTGTGTTTTGTAGAGCAGCTTTTATCCATTTCATTCTAAACGCTTCTAGGATGTGGAGTCAGAGGTGAGGCTAACACCTGCAAACTACAGATGTTGGTCTTTCATTTTTCTATAGCCGAGGCATATGACACAAAGTACTAGAATTCTTCACTGCAGTGAATAAATGTGCCTTTACACTGAGGCCCAAGCATATAACACGAGGGAACCATAGAATTCCTGGTATCATATGTGTGGAGGATGGAATGAGTTATAGATATAAATTTAACTCTGTGATAGATAGACAGAAAGATAGATAGATAGATAGATAGATAGATAGATAGATAGATAGATAGATAGATAAAAATAGGCATGTTTGAAATTATTCCACGGAATTTAGAAACATACATTTTAGTTCTTAATTAATTTCTTATTGGTTTCAGGAGCCAAACAAACAAAGCTGGTGTTTACATGTGGGAAATATTTTGAAATTTGGAATCTTGTATAAGAATAGAGCACAATGGGAAATGGTTTCAATTCAGCTATTGTTTCTTAGCCATGTTAAATCTTTTAATTAAAACATATTAACAATTCACTAAAAGAAAAGAATGTGATTTGGAAGAAAATAAATACAGAAGTTAAGCCTATTTAAATTCACTGCAACCCATCCACGATGTACTATTGTTGAGGAACAAAAGCGTAAAATGAATGTATTCGCCGACGGTATTGCAAAACTAAAATATTGGCCATCAGAGAACGGCAATATTTTTCTAGAATATAATGATTCTAAGCTTAGCTGTGACCCTAAAGGACCACTTATCAATATTGTAATGTTAATGGATTTTGTAATTTTTTAAAAAAAATATGTACATTTGTTTGTGGGAATATTGAGAGCACACAATATTATGTCTTAAAATATTTCAATATTAAATATATATTTATTTATATTTTACCGCAAGATTTTTATATGTTTAATACACAATAAAAAGTACTGTGCAGGAATACAGAAGAGCTAAGACAAAATAATATGGACTAGTAAATAAGTAAAAATAACAGAAATAGTGAGAAGTGTACTACAGTAATGTAGCATTAAACTTACGAAGAGAGGCACTGAACAATGAAAGGTCCGCAATTGTACAGAAAGTTGTTGGTTACTCTTATGAAAAAGGTGATCGCAAATATGGAGCCTGGCAAAGCTTATCCTGGTGTATGGATAAACATATATCTATGCAACAGAGCATAGTGTTTTTCGCTTTTCATTTTCTTAATATCTGTCAATAAAATATCAGACAAAATGGCCGTAAAGGGGGTAGAGCCTCATTCCTCAACCCTATACAACCTTTGTTCTTGCTTCAGACAGTGCTTGTGTTTTCTAAGCCGTGGTGACTATCCTGTACTGGTGCCATTCATCCTTACACTAGTTTGTTTGCTCTGTATACCCGTTTGACCTCTGGACTACCCCGGCTATGTCCTGTCCCTCAACCGCAACTTGTTGACCTTGAGGCTCCTGCCTCAAGCTACCAGTCGTTCCTCTGCCTCTTCTTATAGAAAGATACAAGGCTTATAAACTTGCACAACACATTTTCATGGACCAAAGAATTAAGGATCTCCATGCTAGCCCCTGAGGAAGTCTGAATAGCCGATGAAGGGCGTGGGTTATTGGAGACATTTTTAACCTTCCATTTATTTGTGTGGGTGTTCTGTGACTAGCCCATGATTTTAAATTTCATGTTACATTTTCTCAACTCCTGTTTACCAGCTGAAGAGATGTTCCATTTGCTATTAAACCCTCGTCCTTATTTCATAAGTGGCAGTACAGAGGTAACCCATATTACTGAATGCGCTTTCGCATTTGACTGTGAGTGTATTGAAATTTTTAATATAAAACACTGTTTTATTTTTTATGCATATAAGCTTTAATAGGCATTCTATGTTATACTCTGTTTAATTTTGGATTTCTGTAATTTTTGTTATTTTTAATAAATAAGTAATTATTATTTGGAATTCTCAGTCCTTTCTTATAATTGTGCTCACAATTTCACTTAGGGTGGAGAATAACCTCTTTTTAAGACATTACATGGGAGGAAAGGTGTGAACCCATCACAATACCTATATATATATACTGTATACCTTTTCTTTCTTTTTATGTATACCTGGGTCTCTGAGGAAACATGAAAAAATGATTGGTGATATACCTTTTCTTTGGATTAGAGGCGTTGGGGTTAGAGTCCTTGCAGAGTTTTCTTTATAAGGAGAGTAAATATTACCTTATATTTGGTCTATCTTTATTTATCTTTATTTATATTTATTCTTGAATAAATAGGAGACTGTTTGGAATTTAGTAGCACACATCCATGCAATTCCCATCAGAGTAACACATGGAAAGATATAAAATTTTTAGTTGCAGTAAACATCTGCAGCAAAAATATCGATAAACCAGTATTATGCTATACGCTAATCAAATACCATAGATCCCAGTGCAAGATGGCTCTATTTGCAATTAATTAAAAGAATTAGCAATTATGTTATTAATCCCATTTAATCAAACGTCTAATAAAAAACTAAAGGAAAACATTAAAGTCTGCCAAAATGGATAATTTATCTTTTGTTGAACAATCTAATTAAACGGTACATTGTATCACAATGTTAGATTAATTTTAATAGAGTATACTGTAAATATAATGTGTATGCATTAGGTTTTTCACACAATCTCTTATCATGTGATCCTGTTTCCTGCATATATATAAATGTAATATACATGCATCTGAAATAAATCTATACATTAATTAATGTATTCAAAAGTGACAATTTCTGGCAAAATATGTCCACTCATCTGTAATTTAAATTGTGATAGCTGTGTTTTATTTTCTATGTTCTATGATATTTAATATTTTAATCATCATATGGATTTACATATGACCTATACCTCTGACTCGGTAAGCATGTGTTAACTGCAGACACACATTAAAAAAGTCATAGTGAAAAAAATCCTGCTATGATCTAGTTGATGCGGCATGACCGCAGGCTAAAGAAATTGAAACTCGAAAAGCATGAGCTCGGGATATCATATTTGTAGCCTTTCAGACAAACTCAGGCTCAGCCCCTCTCTCTATTTCTCTTTGTTTGGTCCACACAAGCTACTCTTCCGATTGCCTTAGCCTGAAGCAGTTGACATTTACCCCAGCTAGATAATCGAGGAATAACATTTGCGTTACAGTTTAACATGACCCCTGCCTCTACAGCTCTTTTTAGATTACCTTCCAAAAAATGGTTGCTGACACAGTAGAGATGCAACGAAGAAGGAGGGGGGGTTGAGAGTGGAAGAGAAAAGGAAAGCTTATTATTGTACCAGCACAGTCAATGTCATGAGGAACTGCTCTGCCCTTTTCAGTTATGGGTGAGCTACTATTAAGGAAAGGTATTAAAAAGAAGGATGATTGTGATGCGTACGACACACAGGTTAAGCAAAAAGCAAAGGTTAATGGATTGACTGTTACCTGTGTATGAGGCTTAAGTGTTGTCCTATACACAAGAGGATTGCTTCTGCATTTTTCCCAATGGAAACTGAATTAAAAGGGCTAATTTATTCTGGAGAAGCAGGAGGTGATTTTTGTTGATAACCAAGGACAAACTCAGATTTAAAGATCCAAATGCTCTCATTTCGCACCATGCAGCTTGTTTTGTTTTAATTCAACCTTATCAAGGATTGACTGTTACGTGACGTTGTATATTTAAACATATTTACTCACCCTTGTGTGAAGTGAAAGTTTAAAATGAGAATACAATTATTCTAGACATGTCCTGTGATTTACTAGATAGGACGTAAACATTATTATATAATAATATATATATTATTAAAAATATATATTATTTATAAAGTTGCTGTCAATTAAAATATGCTAAACATGAGTATTAATGAATAATAGTTTGTGAAAATAAGTCTTTATATATACATATGATTTCACTGAAAAGTGCTTCAATAATATATTTTGTGAGTGTTGGGAAAAAAGTTTTTTGTGAGTATTTCATTTAGATACATCAGTTTTATAAACTTATAGGGGTTCAGTGTAAAGTAGTAAATGGATTTCGGTAGGTATATATAGGTATATATATATATATATATATATATATATATATATATATATATATATATAATATATATTAAATGAATAAGTTATGGTGGGTAAAGGTGATGGAAACCCTTCCATTTTAAATTTAAGAGGTAGTAGAAGTATTATTAAACACTCATCTACAGACACCAGACAAGCCAGAATGCTTGTTTTTCCCTCAGAAATCTCATGGTGCTGCCATAACCACAAGGGATTCTGGGTAGGCGCATGCAAATAAGGTTAACAATTACCGCCTTTGCCTCTATATCCACTTTATACATGGATCCCTTAAAAGTAATTGCCCATCCTTCATGGGACTCGTCAGCATGAGGTTGTGATACTGGCTTAATAGTTGAGGGGTAGCTAAGAAATACCATTACATAAGGGATCATCCATCTGTATGAGGGCAAATCTGGTTACACTCACCGGCTTAACAAACTAAGCCTTGGCTTGTGTCACTCCCCTGACAAACAGATACACATATATTTAATCTTATATAAAAGGGTTGGGCACAATCATATGCTTTTAAAAATATATCCATATTTGTTAATGAATCTGTATATCAATAAAACTACTAGTAATTTGGTAAGATATAGCAAAATGTACAGGTCAAGGTCCTTGGCGCCATACATGCCAAACTAATTTAAGAGTGTCTAGTTTCAAAAACATTAAAAGCTTCTGAATGACTTTTTCAACAGGAATATTTAAACCATTCGTTATGCCATTCATATATTTTATGTTAATTTGCTCAATGAAGATGTGTATTTGTGTGGGACAGATAATTTATTTTAACATATGCACAGTAGCCATAAAACAAAATACAGGATGGTGAAGACAAGAGATCAGGCAGGTAAACAACACACTCATAAGTGAATGTCAGCATTGTTTAATAGAAGAGAGATCATTCCAAGCAAATTAAATTGCTTCCTAAAAAGCTGTTTTTATAAAATTTCAGATCAATAAAATGTGGGAATGTGGCCTTTATAGATTATACCACAAAAAATCATTATATAAATGAAATGTTCTACAAGTAGGAGAAACATTATAGTTACAGAAATTGGTTGGCAAAGAATTGCAAGCTATTTCTATAAACCAAATCTTCTAAAACTAAACAATGTTTAGTTTAAATACATGACAGTGAAGTTTAATTATTCTCAGCTTCCCAATACAATATTAAAATACAATGTTAAAAAATTGTTGTGCATTATCTTTGACAGTGAAGTTGATTTAATCTCTTCACACATAACAAGTCACTGGATATCAAGAGGGGGTATAACTTCAGTGGAAGGGGCTATATATATATATATATAGTGGAAGGGGCTATACTGGATATCAAGAGGGGGTATAACTTCAGTGGAAGGGGCTATATATATATATATATATAGATATAGCCCCTTCCACTGAAGTTATACCCCCTCTTGATATCCAGTGACTTTTCCATGACCAGGCTTGCATTCTTCAAGCTTCAAGCTCGCACCACTCCAGATACCATTAATCCCTTAGTCGTGCTGTCTAGTCCTGTCATGCTGCCTTTTTGGGAGACTCCTATCGTGCCGCTTTGGTAGCAGCCCCTAACATAAAGGAGTGGGGACTAAATTGATGGCTTGACATTTCCAAGGACTCCAGACACAGGCAAAGAACAGCCACAAACGCAAAGCAAGACAGTGCGGTACCATCATCATGGAACAGAAAGGAAACACCTTCCCATATAGTCGGGCGCCAAGACAGGTTATCCCAATAACCCTTTACTGGGCATATCACACTACCCCTCAAAGCCCCAAGAGTCACCTTAAAACTTTTTTCTAACCTGTTAATTTTTGAAACTCTGATACAGAACTCTACCCTAAAGCAAGAACCCCTTACATCCTCAAAGCGACAATGGGCAGTACTTGTTATACACCTTGTAAACCTGGCAATAACCCTTCAGGGAATTTTTACCCTTAAACCTCTTGGTTAGGTCATCAACAATATGATACTCAAGCCAAAAAGCTAGGTCTGCCATCCTCCTTTTGAAGGTAGCTGCAGAAATGCAATCTATATAATCCCTACTTATGTACCATAGTAAGATGTCCTCGTCCAATCCCTCCTGATGTACCAGTTCCTCCAAGGACTTCTCCCAATCCCTCCATACCACCAAGTAAGCTGCCCACATGCTTGGAGCCACCGAATGCCTGACTCATCTGTTCACCATGCACCAACTCCCACATCTGCGGCAGAAAATCACCCCCCCAACTCTCTGTTGCTGTCTCCAATATACTGAAGTGCTCCCACTGAAACCAAGACAGTCAGCCACCTCGCTATCCACGCTTTGTACAAACAGACAGTGAGCTGTAAACAGCACAAAACTAAATGTAGTAGGAGGGAAATTACAGGTTGAGAACAGGAGGTTAGGTTTGTAATGACTTGAACCACAGTAGAAAAGAACCTGTTGGTTTTACAACAAATCACCCCACAGTTCCTCCATTACTTCTTTGGTAAACAAACACTACACTACACCCATTTACAAATACTATCCATTGTACTTAAAAATTAATTCCAAACGGCCAAGTTATCCTTGTGACACCTGACCACCCTCACAGAGTGATGTGACGCCTTGAACTCACAGTGACAAACGCCTGGAGAATATGCAGCCCATTGTCATAAGTTAGTGAAGTTCACTTTCCCCACTAGTGATTGAAATTTCCACAAAGTCACTTTCCCAGCCCACATCGCAATCATATATCCCAGGCAGGCAGCCAGAAAACCACCTCCATAGTGTCAAACTCAATGCTCAAAAACTTTAGAACTGAGCCTGGACCTTCAAGTTTCAAACAAAAAAAAAAACAAGAAAAGGCACAACCCATAAACAGGCATTTGCTCACAAAAAAGGCTCAATATCATCTGTTTTAGGAAGTAAATTTGGGGGCTATGAGGTTTCCTTTAGGGTTTTGTTAAATGATGATTCCGAATTTATATTAGCTAGCAGCTAAGAGCTACCTATAAAATTTATGACAGAGTGCAAACAAGTAAGGGAAATAGTTGATAGTTAATTTACTGTGAGAATATAAAAATGTATCGTACATCCATTATCGGCTGCTGGCCTTAAAGTGCCAGGGCTCACATTAACCCCCACTCCGGCCCCACTTAGCATGGGTAGCTGACAATAAAGTTGGCTCACATCAACTTGACTAAGCACAGTTGAGTTCATGGAAATTTAAAACCAACAGTAACTACAGATTTATTAACTTCCACATTAGCAACTGATATAATTATGAATTAATGATTATACAAATCGATTACTTCATTGTTCGTGAATAAACCCCAAAATATATACTTGAGAAGCTTGATTAATAAGATATAGGACACCTTTCCACCTCATTTTAACTTAATTGGTAGTTTACCCACCGAGTTAAGTTAAAGTCGTCATAAATATACAGCAATGCGATATCATACTATCAGGAAAGGATGGTAACCAAGTATAGTTCTTGCTAAAGTGTCTTTGCTCTAGGAGGATCTGAAAAGATTTATTTAAGAAGGATGGTTACCGAAAAGACAAACTAAAAGAGAAAGCAACAAATTTTATAGAACGGCACACAGACACAGGAATATATATTTTCTTGCTACATAAAGATGTATTGTTACCTGTAATAGTTTTCTCAGTTTTGCCTTTAGTTAAACACCAAATCATGGCTGTATCTTTCACTTGGACGTATTTGGTTTCATAGCTCTTAAAAGCTGACTTTTATGAGATTATTTGGGCAGTGATTATTTTTGTTGAGAAATTGCGTTCTTTATCCTAGTCATTCATCTGAGACTACAATATTTCTGTTTGTCAGAATGCCACCCGCCCTGATAAATGAGTGAGAACTGTCTGCTACACTTTATTAAAAAGGAATAACAATTTTTGTATGCACCCTTCACAATGTAAAAGGGGGACCATGAATCAAAGGACACTGGCTGTCTGTGCCTGATAAATGCGTCGTTTACAAGCTGAGGAGTTATTTAGGACTGGCTATTAATTTAAATCAGATTTATCTTCCCCCGAATGGAGGGAGTTGCTGTGATGGAACTGAGAATGACCAATGGTGCAGCTAAGTGCACATTATTTATTACTGTTCCCTGAAAGCCCCGTACAATATGTTAGAAAAACTATGGCAATTACAATGGTTAATCTAGTCAGGGCAGTAGCAAAACATTTCAATTGAAGTCCCCTTTGTAACTTTTTCTCTATATATGAAAGGTATAATTTTCTCATTATTTGCTATTATTTGTATACACAAATCCATTATGAAAATGTATGGAATCTGATCCAGAATTTTGGATGCAGTTCCTCTATATCATTATTAATTAAAAGTGTTGCACATGAACAGCAAGAATTTTAAAAACTCATAATAAATTAGTATAAAAGGTACTTATCATCTACACAGACAGTAACATACTTAAACACACAAACATAAAAAAAAAGTAAATAAAGTGACGATGGTGCCAACTTTCATACAAATTGCAGCAACCACTAAGTGTGCCCCCCAAACAAATCCAATGAAATAAATATGTGAATAAAGGAATAAAGCAAATAGCAAATATATATAGCAGAAAATGTACTCATCAACCAATGTTTCCATTGTGTTCAAATCAACAATGAAAAAAAAAATACCAAATAAATGTGTAAATCTGTTGTAGTACCTTATGTAATGTAATGAATTTATCTATTTGATTTTACACTCACATTTACTAAAGCCACCAACATACGGGCTCTAGTATATCAAGGCTTTGTATATCTCTATCCTCCCCTTCAGCAAGCAAGGGTATTTTTGTTGCAATGTAGAAGTTATCAAACTGTTAAAATTCCAAAAGGAGCAAACAAAAAGGTGACAATTTATTGGCCACTTATAATATAACATTCTTAAAAGCAGAACAAATGGTTGACTTGTGCCCTAAGGTCCATTTAAAAGAAGGTGATTGGAGTCGGAGGAACAAACACTGTGTGCTGCCAAAAGATCCTTCACAGTACTCCGTCAGCAAGCAGGGGATCTGGCCTACTTGTTCTCTCAGACACACACACTAACATGACCAAACACAGTGACACATACCCAGACACACATACAAACCCAGACAGACACACATATACCCAGTCACATGCAACCCACTTACCATGTCTTCAGCTTGTCTTCCATGCAGCTTGTCTTCAATGCTGAGCTATTCCAGCAGGGTCACACTGCGCAGCCTTAAATGACCCACTCATGATTCCACAACAAGAAAGATGGTGCAAAAATGGCATGGATTTTGAATAACTCTTTACCTTCAATAAATGACATGAATTTTTAAGATGCATTTTGTGTTTACTCAAGTTGTCTATACCTTATAGCTTGTCTTCCATGCAGCTTGTCTTCAGTGCTGAGCTACTCCAGCAAGGTCACACGGCGCAAACTTAAACGACCCCACTCATCCTGACCTCCTCCTTGAAATTAGAAGCATAAAGAGGTAAGTGAGGCATGCTGCCGATTTTCTAGGTGGGCAATAGCCCAACGCCCCCCCTGGATCTGCCCATGCCCAAATGTAAAGAACCTCACTTTCCTCATTTAAGGTCAGTCTTCATGATTCCACAATAAGAAAGGTATTGTGCAAAAATGGCATGGGATTTTAATAACTCTTTACCTTCAATAAATGAAACGAATATTTAAAAACTGCATTTTGTGTTTACTCAAGTTGTCTATGTCTTAAATTAAAATTAGTTAGAGGGTCTGAAATATCTAAATGCAACAAAATTGAAGAAATCAGGAAGGGGGTATATGTTTTTTACAGCACTGTATACTAAAACATTAAAATAAACTCAGGTTTGCGTTTTTTAGTAACAGATAGAGAATTAAAATTGTTAGAAATTGCTATTAGAAGTTTTTTTGATTGCTTCTGTGGCTGATACAAATTTTATACTTCCCTTAATATAGGTTATATCCATAAAAGGATAAGACTTTCCTTAGATGTAACGTTCTTCCCTTTTCTGTCTATTTTAAAAGTAATACAAGAGTTTTCACTTATCCACATGTAAGATCTTAACAACTTTTCTATTAATAATAATAACTGAGCCCAAAGCTGACTATCTTGTGCTAGCGATTGCATTTATGTACAAATACCCACGTGATTAATTAACAAGATAATTATATAGTAATGTTTAACAAAACAATATCGACCTCGTGTTTATTAAGAAATGTTCATAGTAACCAAGTGCTAGTAGTGAGTATTCTACTGCGTTTGTCAGTCTTTATTCTTATTCTTCTGTTTTGCAAAGACCTAAAGCTTGAATCATTCAGCTGTTCTGTCTGAACATTTTGGTTTCCACCAGTTTCCTGCAACACTCATATCCCCCAGAAGTCCCTTCATTATTTATTAGAAAAAGCAATCTGCTTTGCTATAAGCTATTAGCAGCTGAAATCCAATACTGAAAGGTCACCAAGGAAAACGATGAAAGGGAAGGTGTTAAGCTAAATAAAATACATCTTTTTAATTTTAACTGGATTCATTAAACCACAATTGAGAAGTGTCACAGGTCAGAAGACTTCTATGGTTAGGGTCAGAAAGATAAAAAAGAGCCCCAGGGCTTGATGATAGGGGATACTGTTAGGCCAAACATTGACACCATTCAAATACAATATTATGTTTTGCCACATAGAAAAACAAAGGAAAGAAACAAAAATGCACTTTGAATAGTTTATTTTTAAGTGCTGTGGGCTAATTGTGTAAATCCAGAAAAACATCTCTGAAGAAATTGCACAGACAAATGTTAAGCTTCATGGAAGGTAACATGTTTGAATTCTCATGTCAATCACTTATATCAGGACCTTGGAACCATATGAGGTTCATCTGTAGTTGAACTGCAATAACCATAATCCAACTGAACCAAATGTAGATTGTCTCAAAGCTCATTCAACATCATATCCAGGGCCGGCCCTACAATGGAGCCGAGTAGGGCAATTGCCCCAGGCAGCACTTTTGAAGGGGCAGCACTTTGTTGCCCCAAGCACTTTTTTTTTAAACGGAGGAGACAGAGGGGCGCCGAGTGGTTTTCGGCCGAACTCAGTGTCTCAGGGTGAAGGGGTATATTTTCAGGGTCATACAGTCTGGAGCTGACTCATGTATACTCTTTTTTTCCTAATATTTCCTAATTAAATCCTAATTAGTGCTTCTTCTTCCAGTATAACGAGTCACCATGTAAATTCTGCATGATGTGCTATTAGGAAGTTAATATTGAAAGTTAATTTAGGAAGTTCCCGGGTATGTATATTACTACATTAATCTTGAATATGCTGTGCAGATGGGAAGCTAGGAGGCCTAAATCCAGAAGTGCCAGTAGTATATAAAGAAAATAACAGTAAGAGGGAAACCCTTTTGACAAACGTTTATGTAGGTGATGTTACAAGTGATCAAATCAAGCTAAAATTGTCTGACTTCAATCTGCGCTTGTGTGTTCCCATATAGCCAGTGACCTACTTGTTAGCAATGGATTTACAAGTCAGTTAGGAAGTCAAGAGCATTGTTTGACCATAGTGGATGGGCCCTGAAAAGGTTAGTGAATCCTTCTTTTCCCACAGGTTGACCCCCTTGAGTTCCTAGGGAACAGAGTGATTTCCATAGTATACCCTCCTGTCTCCTAAAGATGGATGACCTGGGGGGGGTTAGAGGTAAGAATACAGGTTTTGTTTACTTTTGGCAGGAATGGAGGAAGGTGAGGGTCTGTCCAGGTTGGCTTAAAAGCCCCTTCAATTATTTTTATTTAAAGCTTCCTGAGGCCACCAGCAATGGAGGCAAGGGAGATAAGGGATGGTGTTGATGTCTCCAACAGAGAATATTTGATATCCTCCATTCCTTTGAGCAGTAGGTGAGGGGTATAGCTGGGGACTATAACTCCAAGGCTTATTCCACTACCTTTTATCCCACATTGCACAGTCTGGGGAAGAGGGATGCGATGTATTTTTATAACTTACATTAATAAGAATGCCAAAAAAACAGAAAATTGGAAATTGCCTTTAGAAAACAAATTCTTACTGCATTGTATACGTTGTTCTACTATATAACCCCCCCCCCCAAAAAAAAGCATAATTATTGTGCTTAAACTCTTTAGCCTCTACTGAGCATAATTATGATGCTAATATCCTTTAAAATTTTGGGTTAAAAAAACATTGTGAGCATGTATATAAAATGTGCTTTACCAAGTCTGTATTGTTTTGTTTGGTTTTAAAATTGAAGTGGCTCTCAGACCACCATGTTTGCCACTTAATTCCTGTCATATACCCTTACATTAAAAGTTTGTTTGCCTTACTATTGGGTTTATTTTAATAAAACATTGCATTCATAAGTCTGATCTTCTAAACTGGGGAGTTCAAGACCCAGTCTGTTTATAAATGATTAGATTTAGGTCTTTGCATTTACAAAAATGTATGACTGCCCTGAAATTTCTGGATAGTTTACATATCATCCAGCAATGGAACAATATACACGTACTTTTGTACATGATAGGTTATGTGTTACCATATTACCATGTATAGTTATGTTTCATTCTCATACCATGACATAATAAAGTATACAGCCTTATTATTGACCATTTATCATTTACACAATGTTTCCTATATTACTTCTTCTGTTACATCTTATAGTTGTAATTCTTTATTAAGAATAATTTGTTTACAATAAAAAATAGTAGGGATTGTTTTAATTAAATAAATTATGGCATTCTTTATATGTATTTATTATAGAAACAGAAACTGAATTTGAAGGGAATAAAAAAACCATTAGACCCATCTAGTCTGCTCATTTGTCTGGATAAGGAGACTTGGACCTTAATCAGTCTTTGCTCTTATCTTAGATTTTGAATAGCCCTATACCTATCCCATGCATATCTAAACTCCCTCAATAAATTAGCTTCTGTCCCTTTTGATGGGAGACTGCACCTTTTATTAACCAATCTTTCAGTAAAATAAAACTTCCTTACAAAACATATGTAGTTGAAGCTGAAAGTTTACATAAATCTATGCTAAAGACATTGAAACTTAAGTTTTCACAGCGCTGAATATTTCCTATTACCATACTGGCAGGCCGGCCCTACCATGGAGCAGAGTGGGGCAATTGCCCCAGGCGGCACTTTTGAAGCGGAGGAGAGAGGGAGAGGGGCGCCGTGTGGTTTTCGATTACCCACTCGTCGCCCCTCTCTCACCTCTGCGAGCCCTCTAGCTCGGTCTCGGTGCTGGCTTGTAATGCTGAGCTCCGAAAAATGACGTCATTTACGGCGCTCAGCAGTAAAGCAGAGCGCACCGTGGCAGAGCAGGGAGACTCTCGCCGCAGGACTGCTGAAAGGTAAGTGCAAGGGGGGGTAGGGTAGATAATAGGGAGGGAGAGAGAGGAAGGGTAGATAATAGGGAGGGAGAGGAAGGGTAGATAATGACCCCTGGTGGGGGGGGCAGCATTTTAAACTTCGCCCCAGGCGGCATTAAGTCTTGGGCCAGCCCTGCATACTGGCAACGTCAATTAGTCAATTAAGGCAGCTACTCTGTTCACATGAGAGGTAATTTTAAAACAATTGATTACATAAATAATTATTTCAGCTTTAAATTACTATATCAGTATTCTCAGTGCATCAAAGGTTTACATACACCAAGCAATTGCATTCTGGAAATGCCAGAAATTGATGTAATGACTTTTTTAGGATCTCCTGATTGGCCAGTTGTCATAAATAAGACATATTCAGCGCTATTGCTTATATTTAAGGGCCTAACCTTTAGACCAGGGCCCTTTGCCCTTGATACCATGGGAAAATCCAAGCAACTCAAGAAAAAATTATTGTTCTTGAGTTTCACAAGTCCAATTCTCCCTTAGGAAAATTTTCTACAGGTACCATGCTCAAATGTACAAACAGTTTAATGCAAATATAAAGACCCTGGGACCACATACTGCTTCATTAAGAAAGGAGGCACAAACTAACTCCCAGGGCTGAAAGTACTTTGGTCTGAGAGATTCAACAGAACCCAAAGACAGCAAATAGGTTGGAGGCATCAGGTACCAAAGTATCCACATCCACCATTAAGAGATTGCTACATCATCATGGCTTGAAAGGCTGTTATGCCTGGAAGAAGCTCCTACTCTAAGACCAGCATAAAAAACCCAGAATAAGGTTTGCAGGTGATTAGCAAGACTGAAACCTAACCTTTTGGAGAAGTATTCTTTGGTCATATGAAATAAAAATTGAACTGTTTGGCCATAATGATCAGCGCTATGTATGCAGGAAAAAAGGTGAGAAGTATGGTGGTGACAGGATCATGAGGTAGGGATGTTTTTCTGGAAGTGGGACAGATCCGCTTCAGAAAATAGATGACATCATAATGAAATAGGATTATCTAGACATACTGAAGCAATACCCAAGACATTAGCCAGAAAGTTAAAACTCATTCGCAACTGGGTCTTACAGGACAACAATCCTACGCATGACTCCAAAGCTGTAACACAATGGCTTATAGAAGACAAAGGGAATGTATTGGAGTGGCCATCATCAAGCCCTTACCTGGAGGGTCTCGTTAGATCCCCATGTAACCCTCATCAAGCTATTGTTGCTCGTCCTTTAAAAAATAAAAAGTTTACAAGAGGGTCTCGTCTCTCCAGACCCTCCTGAGAACTCTGGCTCCCCTAGCATATATATATATATATATATCAAATTTCCAATGCACCAAATCTGGCCTTTTAGCCCACATACAACCCAACAAACCTATGCATGGGGGGTATCACTGTACTCAGGAGATTTTGCTGAACACATATTGGACGGTTGTGTGACAGTGATATATACCATGAGCTGTAAGTACAAGGTGTGTAGTAGGAAAAATACACACAAAAAATACTACTGCAAATTTTGACAAAGGCTGGGGGTAAAATATGTGCACGGAAAGAGTTAAAATACCAGCATTTGAAATACCCTGGGGTGTCTAGTTTTCAAAAATATATGATTTTTTTGGGCACATTGAATTGGCCAGGCTCAAAGATGTACCAAATAGGGCACGAGCACAGAATCACCAAATGTCAAAATTCAACATTGAAAAATGTGCGTGCCACAAATGTTGCCCATTTGCCCCCAAACAGCCAGGCAAATTCTCTGAAAAAAACCACATCTTATAATCGAGCAAATATGGTACTAGCATTTGAAATATCCCTGGGTTTTTACTCTTCAAAAATATATTGTTTGATGGAGTAAATTGCATTGGCCGGCCTCAAAGATATTCCAAATCGCACATGAGGCAGAATTACCAGATTTGTAAAAAATTGTTTTGAAATACCATAAGGCTACTTGTACTTATTGCCCCATAACGTGCAAAAAAAAGCAAACAAAAAAATAAAAACATTGGGTATTTCTAAACTGAGGAAAAATAGTAGAATCTACTTTGCAGATTTTTTCATTAGTTTTTATAGATGAGTAAAAGATTTTTAAAGTAAAAGTCAAAAGGTCATTTTTTTCCTAAATGTTTCACCATATTTTATACTTTTTTTTTTATAGTAAATGATACGATACAATCAAAGAATACAATATATCACTTGTGTAGGTTATGTAAATGGGAAAGAAGAAAATTACATCTTAACACGAGCACCGCAGAAATGTTATAACAGCCATTGTCACGAAGGGTACAAAAAATAAAATCAGCCGTTGTCACGAAGGGGGTTAATGGAATAATGTGAGATACAGATATAGTGACAACTTGATATTAGGTAATTAAATCCAGATCACTTTGGGCAATTTGCAATCCTCTAATTAGTTATAAACATGCCGGACACTTTCATGTCATTTTACTGTTTCAGTCTGGTACAGGGTAAGTGGGTAAGAATAGAAAGATTAGAAAGAATATTGTTTTGAAATTTTGAGATTTATTCTCTAGCTAGGCCGCGGTCCATTGTATGATGTTTTACTGTAAATAGTATAAAAATATATTTATAATTGTACTTTATTAGAAATTCATCTGTAGAAGTTTGACCCTGTAGTTGTATGGAAAGTGTTAACCCTTAGAAGACTTTTTAAGATTCTTTAAATTTCTTATTTAAATATATTGATTATCCCATCAAACTGAATATGGCAGATAATTCTAACCATCAAAAAAAGATCTAAGAACCCTATCCTCTATTTTTTTCGTTGGGTATCTTAACTCTTCAAAACACTTCTGATACTATTCATCATGCTTTCTTTTATAAATATGCAGCAAAGCCTTCAAGTGGTTTACAGGGTTAATCACTGCTTGCATAACCCTTTCTTGAACTTTCTTTAGTCTTTAAAATAACTGTAAGAGAGACCAAACAGAGACTTGGAAAATAATGAAAAAAAAATCCTAATTTTTGAGCAAGAGGTTATTTAACAGATTAAAGGGGTCTGTATATTGAGTAAAATTAAGGCTAGGTATCTCAAAGACCAATGGCAAACATATGCCAGGTATTTGGTTAATGATTTCAAGCACATTTTTTTCCAACAATACCTGACACAATTTCTTTGTAATGACTTTACAACCATTTTTTTCTGAGACATCTGTCTATTTTTCTACCGAAGTAATGAATATGCATTTTGATTCTGCAGATTGTAGTCCAATTTGTATAGAAATACATATGACATGTAGGGAGGTAATATATGGTGCATCTGGTAAAGTAGCAGGTATTTTACAAAAATATCTTTAACCTTTGTTTCATTTTTTAAACACTAATTATCTGAGATTTTTTTTTAAATCAGAGGTTTATTGGTGAATGATTTGATTTTGATTATCAAATACCATGTATAATTTTCCCATTTTCACATGGGTGGATTATATAAAATTCATGAGCACAAATTATAAACTTAAAAAAACATTTTCTGTTAAAATACACAGTTAAAATAAGTTTGCTTATTGTACCAAAGATTTTATGGTGTATTCATTGCAAAGGCTATTCCAAGGAATAAAGACTTTATCGACATATGAGATGAATATTACTCATAGCGAAATATGTGCATTTACCATAAGGTGCTTCCCTTACTCAGTTGAGCTGGTCTCATCCTTATTTGCATTTTATAGACGCTATGACGAGTGTAAAAGGGGAGTATGAAGGTTGAACCTATTCGTTTTTCTGCCGAAATGAATTCTAACTGTACTTCATTGACAACATCCAGGAAGGTTATGATATTTTTCTAAGGCTGTTGGCTCTTCTGTGTGGAGACAAAGTGCCTTGCATTTGAAATAAGACTGCTTTATGGGTTGATCATTCTGAACTGCTGTAATGGACATACCTGGACATACCTGGGGCATAGCTGTGGCCAAGATATGGGGATGAACTAGCTCCAATTACACGTAAAAGGAGCAGAGATTGGGCAATGAGTCTGCAGGAGTGAGAAAAACATGGGCAGGAAATGGGTATGTCCAAACAACACATACCTCCATGTTGATTGAAGTAACTGATCTGGAGCCTTGGGGAAGCACTACTTCACCAGGAGTCTTTGGGTAACACCCATTGAGTTCTCAGTCATGGTAAAAGTAAATAAACTTTTGAGACGTTTCCAAAGTTGCCAGTTTTTGGTTGCGCTATTTCTAAATGTGCACATCTTTTACAAGAAAAAAAATCCCTTTGAGGTCCCATCTAATATAAACCTCACTTGAGATTTTAATTTGTGCCTCTTTCTAGAAAAGCTTAGGATGCATGTATTTAACAACAACAAAAAAAAAGTCCAAAATATACAATTGCACACCAACCTTAATTACTCTGCTCGGTGCCTGGTAACTGAAGCGGTAATGCATATAAACTCCGAAGATAGTTGCCAGCACTCATGGGACTTGTTTTCAAATAATTTCACGGAACTCTGTATTCAAGGATTTTTTAGCAAAGTACAGGAGAAAAGTTTATTTCAAAGGAGGAGGAATGTGAAAACAACAGGTCATTATCTAAAACAAAGTTTTGAAAGGAAGTTGTACTTAACTGAAAGAGATGGAAAAGCTTCCTATAAGAAGTGGTAGAGGCTAATACACTGTGGGACCTGGCATGGGAGGCACAAAACTATCATGAATCTATGACAAGATCAAGGATTATTTAAGGTATATACCATACCTAGGATTTCACTCCAGGACCGAGAATCTCTAAACAGAGAGAGATGGAGAAAATGATGCCTCCAGACCAGGCAGGGTTCATCCCTTACAGAGAAGCCCCCGACAATGTAAGACAGACAGTCATCCTGATTGATCTAGTCAGACAAACCAAACAGCATACCATGTTGCTATCGTTAGATGTCAAAAAAGGCTTTTGAGTGGTTAGTGCTGCAGAGGTTTGGAGTCCAGGGGCACTTTTACAAGGGAATGGAGGCTGTACATCAGAATCATCAGTATCTTTGATGGGTTGGGAGTCTAATTTTTTTTAAAGAAATGGAACAAGGCTGAGTCATTTCTCCCCATTGCTATTTGGATCCTTAACTATAGCTATCCGACAGAATGTTAACACTACAGGGGTGCAGTCCAGAGAGTACAAGTTTGGCTTGTTTGAGGACGACATACTGTTGACATTGACAAATGCACACACCTCATTACCAAATCTTTATAATCTGCTCTCAGATTTCTCACAGATATCTGGACACAAAATAAATAACAATATATATATATACAAAGCTTTAAATGTGAACATTTTCCCCACACAGGTGAAACTTTAATTTTAACTGGAGGGGCATCCACATAAAATACCAACATTACAGTTTATCCATGTAATCTGAACCCAGTGACCTACCTTCACTACTGAGGAGGGAGATTACAACCTGGGCTACATAACAAATATCATTGTGGGGCCGCATCTATGCCCTTAAAATGCACCTACTGCCAATGCTACTGTAACTCTTTCGCACCCTGTCTGTAGCAGTGAACCGGGCAGGTATAGAAGACTTGCAAAGTGGATATTTCAATTTAACTGGAAGTGTAGAAGAGCCAGACTCAACAAGGAAGAGAAAGGAGACTTATCAATGCCTGGCCTAGTCTCTTATTACTTAGCAGCCAGACTATCCCAATTGACCGCGTAGGCATAGTCATCGTCTTTCCAGCAAGACGATCATCGATGGGCATGGAATGGTGGGTGAGATATAGCTTGGACTCATTGGGGTCCCAGATAGAGGAAGACAAAATTAAGTCAGTCTAGACTGGTGAGCAACACCAAATGCAGAATTCTTCTGATAACTTCAGATATGGCACTTTAACAACACAAAAAATTATATCTCATGTAAAGAACAGAAAAACATCTAATCTCAAATAAGAACGCTCACACCATTAGCATGCAAAAGACACAGGATCCATCTTACAAGAAGAAATGGAGAAAGAACTACGAGCAGAGCTGTGTCAGGACGATTGGTCATAAATCTTCCAAAATGTACAGAAGCTTACTATCTACACGCTGATAAGAATCTACACAAAGAACTCCCGTTGGTATGTCCCCCGTCAGCCTGAAAAAAGTCTCCCACATACAATTGCACTCTGCTTTCATGGATGTGGAGAAATTTGCACTTCCACTTTGGTGGAAGTTCATGTCAGGTTATGTTGATTTATTTTGGGCTATTGGCACATGTCTTGTAACCAGTACAGAATAAGATACACTGAATATGAGTAAAAGATAGAATTGAAATAAAATCTTTGAAGAAAAAAAAATCAACTTAAAGTTATTAAAGCTATTTGGGCAGAAGTTTGCTTTAGGTTATGGCCGGTCCTCTAATCTGGTGAGAGGAAGACTGTGAGAATTTGCCTCTTCACTCTAAGACCCTAAGATTGGGGCAAAATACCTAAAACTCAGGTTCACACCCTGAGAGTTCTCGGGTATGACCTTATAGCAAATATTCATGTTTTTAACATTTTTGAAATTTAAAAATAAATTCTATTAAATGCAGAAATCAGTATGATTTTCAAGTGGGATTTGTGCATTCCTTGTATTAATTATTACATGAACCCTATCTTTTACACTTTGATCTTAAGTGCAGAAATAATATACTTAACTTGTCAATGGGCAGACAAATAAGAAAATAAAAACACTGGAAAACTCCTGGTAAACTAGCACTGGATGTAGAAATGTTGAATGCCTTATGTGGCTTAAGCAGCCATACAATCTGACCCTTTTATTAAAACCAAATTGCCATAGCTGTGCCATTTTAAACAGTTCAAATGTTAAACAAATCTTACATGTCGGTGACAAAATAACTCCATATAGTCTTTGTTTCTTTTTGTTTTTGTTTTAAAACAAAGCCTTATTGAAAGGTGACTGTGTGAAAAAATAAACTTACAAGGTCCATAATGCAGAGGGACTTTTACTTTCCTTTAATTCTGATGTTTTACTATCTTTCATTGTGCTTATGCATCCATGTATTCCTATAACGTACACATATGTCAATATGGCATGCCCAAAACCATTCTGCACTGAATTCATAAAAGTGCATAGTTAGCAAAATTTCCAATCCTAGGGGGAAACAACAAGTCACTTTTTGATTCTTTAACCCTGATCACAAGACCTCCCTTATTTGCATGTAACTGCTCCTTTATATAAAGCACAGTGTACTGCCTACATTTACATTTAAGATTTCATTTTTTCTGAAATTGCTATTAAAATGTAACTGTTCCTCCCAGTTCATCAGCTTTTAAGACACATTCTCTGCTGATGTTGGCACAAGAGGAACCAATGAAATTGCATGAATAGGATACTTCTAGATAAAATGCCGAATCTAGCTGCCAATGAGTTTTGGGCCCTGGAGCAATTATACGGAAAGGGCCCTGTCTCTGGATTTCCTAGCTTTAGCAACCTGTTTTTTCCTCTTTTTTCTCTGCTTTCTGTCTCTTGTGGTCTTTTCCCCTTCTTTTCTGTTCTGTTTCCTCCTTTCTTTCAGTGCTATTCTTTCTTTTGCTCTATATCTTTTTTCCATCTCACTTGCTGACATATTTTCCCCATTTTCTAATTATTTCTCTTCTTTTAACATACTTGTTTTCCTTTTACATTTTTCATACTTTTTCTAACACACACACACACACACACACACACATATATATATATATATTATATATATATATAATATATATATATATATATATATATATATACACATGCACACTTATACATATACACAAACTGCAATTGCTCTGTGTTCTCAGCCATTAATCCGGCATTCTCAGCTGCACAGTGAAAAAGCTCTGGGACATTGTGTAAGTGCTCTTATAGTCTACTTCTTGGCCTTTTGGCAACGATCAAGTGAATATCTGTAAGACATGAAAAAGCTTGATCTTCTGGCCTTAAGGGTGAGGATGCAGGGAATACCGATGTGTCCTTATTGAGCCTCCAGGTAAGCTTTACCTGGGAGCTCATCGCTTGTGTTGTTTTAGGAGTATAATCTGGCACACACAGCGATTAGACTGATAAGTGCTCCATAAGTACAGAGACCTTTCCTCTGCACCTTTTGGTTTTTCACATTGATGTGGTCTATAGCTGATTGGTGATGGTTACATTTTTATTACACCAGCCTTACATTTTCCTCTGGGGAGTGTGGCTCCAAAAGATGACGATTGGGAACCCCGTATTCCTCTGTTGCTTCACCTTTTTCACTCATGAAGTAAAGTCTGACACCTCTAGCTTTTTAATTTAAAATAAAAAGAGTTCTCCCAAACCACATTGGTAAGCAATACACATCTGGGAAACAGGGCCCACTGCATCAGGAGTGTTCTGTTTCCATTGAGAGGATAATGTGTGTATTGCATTTGCTTTAATGGACCAATATACTAACATTTTGGATGTTATTGGATAACAACTATAAAAGAAAAAGAAACAAAAAAAAAGAAAAAGAAACAAAATGAATGGACATAATTTATGGAAGAGAAATCACTTGGGTTTTACATATGGTTACTTGTTTGTTATAATCTTATAGCCTTTTATCAAAACCCCACATCCATGTACAGTTCAAGTGTGATAGGGGAAAAAATGAACTTTCGTTAGTTTATTCCACTTCTGAATTCTTTTGTCTTTGTGATAAAAGGGAGCAAATGGTGCATTCAAAAGCCTAAAAGCTGGAATAAAGATTAGGTGTAAAGTGTTATTGATTGTTTTACATAAAGACCCAAGAAAGGTTGAATTCACTTGTCAAGTCAAATATTTATCCAGCCACCCACATAAAAAATGTAAAGTTTTCTAAAGAAAAAAAATGTACTTAATCCAAAGTGACAATAGTTTCTGAAAAATGAAATAAATCATTGAATTATCAGCTCTAACAAAAAATATCCATGAACATTCATGGATATTTTTCTTGTTGTCTACAAAAAACCAAAAGCCTATTTTGTGTTTGACATGACCTGTATATTATTTTTGCCTACAGCTTGAAAGCTAAAATATTATATTTTGATAACTTTTGATTCAATTTTGACTCTGCTTACAGTATACCCATACCTAGGAACTTTCTTTGTTTGACCCAGAGTCTCTGGGGGAAGCACTGCGCTCTTCTCTTTTTCTGGGAAGAGGAGCCGCTTTTAACCATGCCCATAACCTGGCCAATTCTCTACCTACTCCTAATCCATTTAATACTCTGGGAGATATCTGGGAGATATCATACAGTATCCAATCTATTGCCATAAAGGTCTACCCTGCCAAATTGATATATTTTCCTGATCATCATGTGACCTGCTCATTGCCACGGATACCTACTCATTAAATGTTAGACACCATTGAGTTAGATGACAAGTGTTAAAAATATGCATAATTCCAGAGTATATTTAATCCACAAAAAAAACTTTAAAAATGCAAATAGAAAGACCTCAAAAGTGTTCTTTTTTAACATTGGAAGAATTTAGGACTTCCTCTGGAACAATGAACACTGCTATTGTGACATATATTATTACACTAAAAATAATGTTTGCAATGAAGATGTTAATAATTAATCAAACCGCTTATACTCACTAATGGAGATGTGAAATCTGAGCTCCGCTAGCCAAGCACAGTCATTTTGATCCAAGATTTCTTAAAGAGGCATTGTTTTATGAGGAATTTTCAAGTATGGCAATGACACATTAGGGGAAATTCCTGAGTGGGTATATTTTACTCTTTGTTGTGTTGAAGCAAAGCATTTGTATTTGCATTAGGTTTTGTCACAAAAATGTAATTATGCAATATTTTTCCACTGCAAGGAAAATTAAATGTTTTATACTTTAAGAATGTGTTTTCTATATTTTCCAGTTACATGAAAAGCATTTTATAATATAGATTGCAATTTTTCAGGTGCTTTTATTACTAATTACTAACGTTACCTTATGTGTTTAATCATGAACTATTTATTTTAATTTTGCCCTAAGAAGAATCAATCACATTTCTCATGTGGGGTGCATATACAATAAATTTGCCTTCACAGTAGCGATAAATACATTTATTATTTTTGCTATTAATGTATTCTTTATTCATTCACCTCAAAGAGAACCACATTTGTGGGCTCCTACCTTTGTGATCTGGTTAACTGCCTTATTTGCATACATGTGATCTTCCCAGGGTTGTATGCCAGAAGTTCTCCCAACCTTGGGGATGAGATTGCCATGAGGGTTGGAGCTATCACCATACCTGGGTTTGACCCAGAGATCTCCAGGTGAAGCTGGTTTATCTGGTTCTCCGGGTCAACAGCCTCCGAGTGGGGTCATGACACGTCCCTCTCCCCGCCCCTTTCTCATGCAAATAGAGGTGTTTCCCGGGAACGTCCACAGTCTTCAGTGGGACCGCTCACCAATGTCAGCAGGACCGCCCACCGATGTCACCAGTGGGCAGTCCTGGCCAAGTCCCGCAAAGGAAGGATCCGGGTAGCCGGAGCTAAGAAGTTCACAGGTATGGCTATCACCATTTAAAAGAGGGTAGACAGGAGTGGATAGAACCATACCAATGGAGTCCTGGGGTAAACGTTGGTATGTTTGCATGTATGCTTACCTGACCTTAGAACTTGAGGCTTGTGCCTCTAGACACAGAAATATCAACTTCACATGTGAAAAAAATAGAAAAAAGTATACAAGGGCCGATTGAAAAATAACGAGAACACAGGTGGGAGTAGGTTGGACCATTATGAACCCTCTAGCCAAATCTTCTTAATGAGAAATTCAGCCCTGGAAACATAAGCACGAAACTCTCTGATCAGATAGATGTCTCAAACTTTATAGGGTGCATGCAGGACAAAAGGCTTATTATATAAGCTTCTCATTAAATAAAGGCTTTATCCAAAGTATTGTATAGAATGTATAGTATACTGGGGATACATAAACACTTACGTTATGGAAAGAGAACTTTGAAAATGTAAAGATTTTTTTTTCTTAAGAGGAATCAGTTGAAAAACTTTTGTGAAAATGCAATTGGTATTGTGCGTAATATACAATGTGAGAAAATATTCATATATACATTATTTCATAGAGCATCAAAATAATATGTAAGAAATCATATGCAAATGCAATGTTTTAACCAAGTTATTAACCACTGTGTCCCATGATATTTCAACTGCTTGTATTGCATTTTATTGGGTATGTTGTACCCCATTATTAAATGTTATATTTTTGTATGGTATATCAGATGTCCTGCTGAATTTAATTTATTTGGCAATGGAATCGAAAAATGCTACTGAGAGAAAACATAAAATAATAATACGTGTTTGTTGCACATGAAAACACAATGTAAAAAAAACACAATATAATAAAATCTTAGCATCAAAATGATACTATAAATATATTGTATATTGTATACTGATATATTTATTATAAATCATTAACCTGACCTCTTCTTGTGTAAAGCTACAGTAAACTGTGTACTTAGAGTGTAGAAACATATGCTAAAGAAGAACGTGTCACTCTGGCCATCTATAATTAAAGCAAGCCTTCAATTAAAACATTTCACAACAACCTCCATTAAGCTTTGTCATACCGCAAAAAGAACATGAGACTCTGTGTAAAGAAAAGTTAAACAATTGTCAGCTGAAAGCAGATGAGGTTTTTATTGAGTACCTGTATTATTAATGCATGAAGAGGTGCCCATGCAGAGCACAGAGGTTCCAATCATTGCTATACACATCCTGTAAACTGGTTGGAGAACAGAACAATGCAAAGCCAGGAGAACATTATCTTTTGTCGCGGTTAGCTCTAGTCCTAGCTCTAAGGAAATCAGTGACCTCGGTCATTCTCTCATGACTGATCCCAGCAGAAGGATCGTCTCCTCGCCAAACAGAAGCTAACGTTACCAGCTAAGGACTGAATGGTCACAAAATTTGACAGATTATTTAATAGGTGTCAAGGAAAGGTTAAAGTAATAAAATCATTTTTGTAGGGTGTGAAACTTTTATACAAGATGTATTTTTTTGAACTTAGCATTTTCCATTTTTTTCCTGCATGGAACATATTTTTTTATAATAATTTCCTGTTATTCATTTTTATTTTCTGGTAAAACTCGATACATTTTTTGTAAATTCTTTCATTTATTGCTGTTCCTACTAATAAATATCAAAGAAGGTCTTATGTGAGTTGATTATTTTGTATCTCCCCCATATTATGTGTTGCTTCCTTTCTTATAGAATAAAAGGAGACACATTTATTTAAAAACCTTTTTTTAACCCCTTAATGACAAAGCCCGTACATGTACGGGCTCAAAATGTATTGTTTTCAATGGGTTTAGGGACCGCCCATTGTCCTTAAGGGGTTAAATATAAAAAAATCAGTTTGGAGCTTTCAGTATAAAACAAAACTTTCCACAAGAAAAGAGACTAAAATGGCAAAGTAATAGAAAACAATGTCAGTTATATAGAATTAATATCATAATATTATTAGAGAAAGAGACATTGTGGTCAACTAAAAGTAGGCTGCAAAAAGTTTTACATTCATTGACTAGTTAGCTAATTCAACACTTCTCATACTATGATGTTTTACAAGATGTACACCTTATGTTTCACTTGATATTTTATTTAAAATATATATTTTAACTTTCAGGAATTTTTTTTTTTTAGCCTTGTCCCTTTTGCACCTGAGCAATGTAAAAATATAGTTGATTGCCCACGCTTTTGCATTAAGCATATCGTACCAGGGTATGTTTGGAACATAAAATGGCCTTAATGTTTGGAAATGACAACTACAATAGTGCGAACATCACTGATCAGTTGGGATAGGGATCATATTAGTTTTACTTTATGACTTAAAAAAAAAAAGTTTTGGGGACAGACAACCTTTTAGTAAGCTTAGTTCAACTCTTAGCCCTTGACTACATGTCACAATAAAAGGCCTTTAGCTTTGAAGGATTTACAAAGAGCAGAAGCTACTCTTGTACTTTTAAATAATGTGTTCTGTAAGATCTTATCCCTTCATTTTACTGGACCGGGTGTCCATTTGTTATCTCACTCAATAGACTCTTAAAATAGTTCCTGCAAAAACTAACACAGATAATGGATTTTAAGCCTATGGCATACTCTATACAAGCTAAAAAGAGCAATATGCAATTTACACATTCTGAAGTGTAAGTATTGATCCTTTATTTTTGTTTAGATGAACTGAAATGCATGACCCGACCAAAGGAATTTGTTTAAACTCTCAAAACAAATGCAGGGATCAAAGTGGAGAGAACATGACAGTTATGCTTGATAATGTTTTTTTATGGTCGTTGCCTGTTAATCATCTGTGAAAATAAAGGGTGTGAAAATCTGCAAAAACATGCATGAAAATTGAAAGGTGTATACCGATGTCTTTTTGTAACCTTGATCTAGAGGTTAAACCGGTATGGGCAAGAAGCATCAAACAGGATACAATTAGATTTTTTTCTAACAAAGTGAAACAGTGTGGGAAAATATGAAATATAAATATTGCTTGAGTTATATAAAAGAAGTAATAAAATATATAAGGGCATAATATTTAAAAGTAAAAAGATATTATTATATCATTTAGTCATACCATGATTCCAAAAGACTAAAGAGGGACCCTTTTTAGAAGTGCTGTTAGAAGTCGGGCTATGGGGCAGAACTTTACTGAGACTATGATGTAATAATAGTCATTTCAGTAATGAATTAAGGGACTTGAAACAGTGATTACATATATTCTGATTTTATGAAGATGAAATAATATATAACATTTATATTTTATTTTACGCATTTTCATTTATTAATAAAAAATTTTCTATTTTTAAAAATGATTGTACATTTTAGGGCTGCATAGGACTGGTATCCTCTTGAGTGTGTTTATAAATATTGTATATCCATTCCAAGGACGTCACCAGATGTAACAATAGCACTACAAAATGGATGCCACAGAGAGGTTTATTCACTGAAGGGAGAGCTGTCAGGAAAGGTTTGCAGGATTGTCCCTCATTCGCTATTCATTGTAAAGACCAAGTTTGTTAAACTGTCATGTTTTCTTCAGCTAAATGCCGAGCTGCTCTTGTATGATGGACAAGTCAAAAGTTATATAGCTATACATTGTACAGGCCCAACCAAGTAAATCTTGCAGTAGAAGCTCATTGGGGTTTGGCCCTTCATAATAAATAGTGGAAACACTCCTGACAACTTCCCCTTTAGCGAACAGGCCCCAGAGAGATGTTACCTGCAGCACAGTGATCCAATTCTTGAGAAAAGGTCCCCGGAATTGCAGTTGTCCCATATAAATCTACCGTGTCACAAATTGGCTAATAAGTTTGAATATAGTCAGTTAAAACGTAATGGTTGGGGCAGGCTGCTTAAAATCAAACAGAAGTAGTTATAATAATTTTTAGGCCTGAAGCAAACAACAATCAGATAACATATTAGAAGAGCTAAAATGCCTGCCATGCCGTTATAATGGTGCCTATTATAATAGCGCATGTGTTAACTAATAATAATCCTTGATCTGCAATGTACACTTCATGCTCACAGCTACATTAAAATCAATAAATCAAACAAGTACATACACATTATGTACATAATAGTACATTATTAACATTTAAAGCAGCAAAGTTTTTTTTAAAAAATTTTATTTTATTTTTTTACAGCTATCATTTGCTTTCTTGACTTTTCCATTTGAGTGAAAGCCAAGAACAGCTGATCAAAAAATCTGGACCTCTTCACAGGAATCTCTAGACAATGATGATCTTACTTGTTAATTTTACTTTAGACTCATTTACAAGATAGATGTTCTTACAGGGCCTAATAAATTGAACTGGCTGTTACCCAAAATGCTGAAGGTAGTTTAATTGGTGATAACAGCTTTAGTATTTGTCTCTTTCATCTTGTTTTCAAAGAACTTATGAAATTGTTTTTGGATATACAGTACAATATAGATACCAACAGAGATTAACAATAAACTATGTGCATAAATATTTCTTTAAGCATGGGTACAGAATGGTAATTTGTGAACTGATTTCAGAGCCCCATTATAACATGTGTTGTCTTGTTTTTTAATAAAATACATATAGTATAGCATGTTTTTGAAAAATGCACTAGTCTGTGCATTGCTTCATTTTCACAAAAGGATGTAGTTTCTGGTTTTATATTGCTTTCCTATTGATTGCTGTTTCATTAGTTGTTTCTCAGTGTCAAAAAAATATCATTTAAATACCACACAGTGACATGACCTGGGAACTGTGTCCCTGGGTCTTCAGGTCACTTTCCCATTTGTCCGGGCAGGTGAGTGGTGTTTGGCAAGGTCTACCTCTTGACCCACCTACTCCACCTCCAAGCAAAGCCACTGCCCTGAAGAAGTAGCCATCCCTGGAAAAGTTATGTCCAATCCAACTACACCTCTCTACCTTTTATATACATTATTTAGATCTAGAATCAGAAAAGTTCAGGCCGGTAGACACGGTAGTCAAGGGACTGGGTCCTATATTGCTGAACATTAGAGTTACTTTAGTAATGCAAACAATCTAACCACAAAAAATTGTGAAAAAGCCAAAAAAAAATAGCCTTTAGCATCAGACTCCCCAAAGTTTAAGGTGTCCAAATTGGGACACTTGTGTTAAGGCATGTGGCAAGTAGTGGGGAGGAACGGGGTTGGCATAAAAAGTCGGCTTTGTTGGTATACATATGTCCAAGACTGGAGATGTGGCCATCCACCCACTTTAGCCAAAGAGCCACCTCACTCCACTCGGCTTCAGTGTGTCATAAGGAGGTCATGTGGGGTAATGGAGGTCTTCCGCTGATTTTACAGTTCCCCAATAGGCCCATGATTCCTAGTGCCCACAAAAGCAGGACAGTAAGGTGGGTCTGTGCCTCAAAATCACGATTGTCCTATAAAAAAGGACTGTTAGTATGTATAATATATATCAACGACAAAGGTAGACATTATATTATTGTTAGAACTAAAACACTTTGTCATTTTATATCCAATATTATAATACTAATAAAAAATATACTTTTTGTAAGCGTCTTTTGAAAGTAGTCGCTATTGAATATTTCTGATCTCAGTTATTTTGTATTTATTTGAATCTGACAGTTTAGCACAATTTTTTCCTGTCAAGCACATTGATAGGACAATAAATAACTATAATATCCAAGTTTATTTTTGTTTAATCACTTGTTCTTTTATTGAAAAAAAATCAAACCGTATGTTTTACACTATAATTAAAGGATTAATTTTTTTCTTTCAAGTAAATAATTTGATCATACGCATAATGGTTGTTTCTCTTCTTTTCTTTTGAATTATGGTCTATTTAATGTGCTGGTGGATTAATCAGATTCGAAATTAAAAGAAATTATAGTATTTGTCATAAATTCCCCTGAGGTAATTATTCTTTCAACTACTGCAGGTATTCTTTGATACCAAACATGAAGGATTACATGAAGGTGACAGGAGAGGTAGCCTGCATCTGTCAGGTGTTCCCTGTTCAAGTGCCAGGAAAACTTAGTCAGTAACTCTGGGCAAATCATCTATGAAACCAAGCCTAGTAATCAAAAATCAAAGTTAAAGCTGTTTAGAAATATATATATATATATATATATATATATATAATATATATATATTTATATATGTATATATATATATATATATATATATATATACACAAAATGTCCAAAATTATGTGATATTTGTTATCATGCTACTTATTTGTTGAATTAAGTATTTTTGGACACCTGTGAGTGCAAATCTCTATTTCTGGACTTTGAATGATTCTAGCAAGGAGTTGTTATTAATTTATTAGGTGTGTGTAAGCCTTGTGGACACTTTATATTTATATATAAACACATTACACATAGAAATAGTATAGCAAGACTATGAATGGATCTGAAAAAGCTGTTCTAGTTGGGTTGGTCTCTGACGTCGGTGGGAGTTCCGGCTGAATGGGAAAATGGGCGGGGAGCGGGCAGTTCAAGACCCCGCGACCCAGAGGATTCAGGTCTTGACCTGGAGAAGCGGTGCTTCACCCGGCAATCTCTGGGCAAACACGGAGAGTTCCCAGGTATGAACATCAGATGAAATCTAACTTTGACATGCTAGTTTGTAAAAAACATTCCAAACTGGTTTAGCATTTCAGGGCTTAATGGAAGAAAGAACATGACACCTTGACTTTTTAGTCTGCATGCGCCCCTCTTATGGCCCATATGACAAATTTGGATGTCATCTCCCCGTATAATTGCATACCCCACCAGAAAGGATAAGGAGTTATATATTTTCAGATCATTCAGAAAACATTTCCATCACACTTAAAACACAGGCTTGTTCGGAAATTAACCCCAGGAAAAGGCTTCTAAATCAAACTATTTTATAACCTCAAATGCATTATATTGTAAAATGATAAAACTGTACTTTCATTCTTTTTTTTTTAGATGAAATGTGTCCGTTCACAAGAATAAAGTAAGGGAAGGTACATCCTCTTTAAATCAGCTAAAAAGAAAAAGCTGATATAGGAAATACGGATTGTTTTTTTTTTCTAGGATATATGCTGCCAGATTCAATTATGCATTTTGCAGGGCCAGTTCGCCCCTTACAGGAGAAAGGTTTATGAGAATAGCCCTTCATAATATAGAGTAAAGGCATGGTGTTAAAATAGTCAACTCACATGCAGACCCCTGGAATAACGTCTTTAAGAGAAACCCCTACTTAAAATACTCCTTACCATCTTTTAGCTTACAAACCCATCCAGTATTTACAATGCAAACATATTTGAATATATATTTTTTTGTTTTTCTAAGGCCTTCATATCCTAAAACGACAGCACCTTTTGCTTTGGTCTTATTCCTGAATAACAAACCTTCTTAATTTCAAATTCTGGAGGAACCACACTAAGGTGCCTAACATGCATTACGATATATTAATATACTCCACATAATATGAATAAAAAATATCTCTGTATCATGCCATTTAAGTGAAACTAAACTTTGCGATTTGCGTTGCTGAACATCTTCTTTAAGTCTCATTACATAGCAAAGCAAAGTGATTTCCATTTCTGAGATGTGATTAAACTCAAATGTACGCCTTGGTTAAGGTTTAGCTTTTATATGAAGGAGAAAAATATACCTCGGAAGCCAGCAGTCTTGTGCTATAGCGCTCTGTGAGACCATTAAATTTAATCCTTCCTTCAAACTCACTCCAGGGGTGATTTCAATTAAATTTGTTCAAAATTTATCAGTTTCCTGCATGTTGGCATAAATGATTCAAGGCCACTTCCATATTCAGTGAGTAGAAAGCATTGAAGGGGCCATATGATTATTATAACTTTTCGCAGTTTCTTCATAAATTAACGTAATAGGCGCTTTTATTATTTAAACACTCACCCTCCCCATAAACCATCTTTTCCCCTTATTAGGAACAGGGTCTAATTTTGTATGCAAATTCAGGGCACACTCCTGAGTCTAACAGACTGTCCTTTTCTTTAACATGCTGATTTTTAAGTGATAAAAAAGATGTCCAGGCGGTTATTAAACCAGACAAGAAAATTATTTCCTATCGGCAAAGGAAGATACTAAACCTTACTTTCTCTTTGCATGCCAGCGTTGGTTTCTTAAGCCACTTTTGATTTCTTTAACATTAGCAGATAAAAAGACATCCCACACCAAACCTCCTAAAATTATTTTTTATTCCAAATAGTAATATTGAAAAATTGTGTGTGGGGGGGCTGGAAGGATGTTTCTTAAAACCATGACCATTATTACTAATCTTATAACTACAACTGTATATATTTAATGGGCAGTGGTATACACTGCATCCTCATTGGGGTAGATGAGTAGTTTGTATAGGTAACAGCTATTGTGAAGTTCCTCAAATATAGTTTGATTTTTGTAGAGTGATAGTAAGCTAGTGAGCAAATATATGGATTAGCTTGGCACATTTTAAGCTGCTGATGCAAGGGCAGCCGACTCGTTACTACAAGAAAGTTGTCTCTAACAGGTTCGTGGCTGAGGTTCCAATCAAGGGCTGAAAACATTAAGAGCTCCACCTCACAGGTAGCCCTGGATTCCTGAAAAGTGGATGAAGTTGGGAAGGAAAAGAGGAAAGGGAAAAATGGGATATGCAGAACCTCCAGATGTGTAGGGTAGTATTTAATCCTAGGGTGCATTTTTTGCCAACCTTGCATGCAACCTCAGCTTAGTGAATAAACCTATAAAACCAGCACTTAAAATTTAGGATCCTTTTTAAACATTTTTTTGTATCTGCTCTGTGAGAAAAAACTCTGACTCCTTATAACTGACATAAACACTACTCCATTGCTGAACCTGGGTGTCTTAACCCCTTAATGACAAAGCCCGTACATGTACGGGCTCAAAATGCATTGTTTTCAATGGGTTTAGGGACTGCCCATTGTCCTTTTAATTTGTTATGGAGGCTGTTGGTTGAGCGTGTTGTTGCTCTTGAAGCCGTTGCATGATTGATCTTCCAGCTACCAATGCTATTTACGGAATGTCGCGCAGTGACATCTCCAGCTTTCATATTTAGGGGGGGGCACATGAGGGGATGGGGACCAATGTAGGGCGGGCTACGCTACATATACACTATAAATATAAATATTAGTGTGTGTGTATATATATATATATATATATAAATATCTGCGTTAGACATGCATTTTTAACTACATAATATGTATTTGAAGTAAAGAGCGTGATTGAAATGTGATTTTAAAATAACAGCTAAACCGGCAGTTATTTTTCATTCTTTATTATTAGCCCCTGTTGCCAATATATATATATATATATATATATATATATTAGATCCTGCTGACAATATATTTTATATTGAAAAAAACTGGACCCTAGGCCCCCTCCATGCTCCTAGCATATAGTCACTAAAAATATCTGCTAAACGGACTGCAGATGAGGAGAAGACTGTGAGAGTAAGTGCAGTCTTCCCTCATAAACAATGTATGGAAACATAGCATAGCAGGTATATATCTACAGCATAACACACAAACCCAGCTTTGAATGTATAGATCAATTGAAATTCACATGTGAACTCAGCACTGAAGGTTTAGATCAAATAAACAGAATCCGACATACAGATCCTGTATTTGCAGGTATACAGCGTACGACATCTTTGTCCCCAAACAGCCCGCCTTGTGCCATGTTTGTCCCATAAACACGCTACCGGTGCCATCTTTGCCTTTCCACAAATCAATTATACATCTATGATACACACAAACACTGGTACAGTCACTCACTAATTCAAACTTTCATTCGCACAATTCATTCACACAATCATTTATTCTCTCATTCACACAAATCATTTACACATATTCATTAGCGCATTCTCACAAAACATTCAAACAATTCATCCACACATGAATTCATTCATTATCTCATTCATTCATACAATTCATCCACAAATTATTCAAACTCTCACTCATTCACACAATTCATACACACATTCATTCATTTTCTCACTCATTCACACAATTCATACACACATTCATTTATGCTCTTACTCATTTGCACAATTCATCCACACATTAATTCATTCATTCTTACTACCCACCTTTCT
>VKOC01001070.1:0-134178 GCA_009364415.1 Spea multiplicata | reverse complement strand
ATATGTGTATATATATGTATATATGTGTAGATATATATATATCTATATATATATCTACACATATGCCTGTCCATACATACACATTTCCCTCACCACACACCCCTGCCTTTACACACACATGTATATGTATATATATATATATCTATATACACACACACGTATGTATATATATATACATGTGTGTGTGTGTATATATATATACACACACCAGAGTGTGTGTTTATATATATATATACACACACACCAGTGTGTGTGTGTGTATATACATATATATATATACATATATATATATATTTCTCCCCCCTTTCTCCCCATCTCTTACCTTATCTTCTGTCTTCTTTCTTCCATCCTGTTGTGGGAGCCCGAGGTCTGGCACTTCAGACCTCGGCTTCCCTGCTCTCTAATCACTACGCGCCGCCTATTGATGCCGAGCGCCGGGACATGACGTCATCTCTGCGCTCGGCATCAATAGCCGGCGCGTAGTGATTAGAGAGCAGGGAAGCCGAGGTCTGAAGTGCCAGACCTCGGGCTTCCCTGCTCCCTCATCACTACGCGCCGGCAATTGATGCCGGGCGCCGGGACATGACGGCATCCCTGCGCTCGGCATCAATAGCCGGCGCGTAGTGATTAGAGAGCAGGGAAGCCGAGGTCTGAAGTGCCAGACCTCGGGCTTCCCTGCTCCCTCATCACTACGCGCCGGCAATTGATGCCGGGCGCCGGGACATGACGGCATCCCTGCGCTCGGCATCAATAGCCGGCGCGTAGTGATTATAGAGATTGGTGGCTTCGTGGGAACCTCCGGCTTGGTAAGTACCCGGCGTATAAGACGACCCCCCATTTTTTAAAAGATTTTTTGGGGTTAAAAAGTCGTCTTATACGCCGGAATATACGGTACATGCATTCAGCTCTGCAAGATCCGTTCCTCCAAGTGTAAAATGTGAAGGAACGCAGTCTCGGGTTTGTATCTTTAACTAAAAGGTGAAAATAAATCTTCATGGATGGAGTCTTAAAGAGCGTTAGAGGTTATTGGGTAACAAACGTCAAGGAGGGGGCATCGCTCTAATCTACCATTCACTATGCATCTCCTCGTGTGTCCGGCCCCCCATTGACACCTGGGGGGGTATAAAGGATGAACCTGCTGGGTCTTTGTACGGAGGAACCCAATGGTTGGCGCCACGTGTGTGCTGGAAGAGGTGAATATTCACCTTGGTCTCTCCTGCCACAGCCCCCTCCCCCGACTGACTTAGTGCATTGGTGTAACGTTGTGCTGTTCTAGCCCGGTGAAGACGGACAAATCCTTAATTCATCCAATAATCATTCAGCCAGTTTTTCCTCGTGTAAAGATTGAGCCCTTAATCAGTCGTTGGGCGCGTCTTGGATTCAGAATAGCTTTATGTGCATCCCATGTTTAAATTCCCTTGCTGCATTAACCTATACCACTTCTGATGGGAGGCTGTTCCACTTATCTACCACCCTCTTGGTAAACTGAACCTTCCTTATATTGTATCTAAGCCTCTGAGGTTCCAGTTTTTGACAAACGGTTTGGCCCTCAGGGGTGGTTGGGTCGTTCCCAAGGGGTATATGTTTCCAATGGTCTTTGCAGTTCTTGTACTCGCAGTAATGACTGTGCAGGGTGTGTGCTCTGTGCTGCGCGCTCTATTGTTTGCTATATAATAGAGGTTTTTCATGTGCTGCTCCCTGATCACATTGGCACGGATCCCAAAGGTATGATGCACCGATGGCGAGAATGGGGAGGAATAATCCGAATCAAAGGGGAAGTTCCATGGAAAAGCAAATGTCTTTCTTTGAGCATTAAATAGTGCTGAGTACACAAAAAAAGGTTGGCAGGTCTCAAAACGTTGGTTTTATTTCAGTTAAATGTACTTTACATGCAGACCCGCAGGCAGCCGTTGTTAGATAACAGAGCTAAACCTGTACAGAAACATATGCAAACATTAGTTTAAGAAAATACATTTATTTTTTTTATGTAATAGACTGTTTCCCATTAACACAGATACATTCATTTAGTGTATAATATTTTCTTGCCCTGCTTTATATATTATATATTGCAATGAGAAATGTAAAGTAGCGAGTTTAGTGTCACTGTCGGCCTTCTAAAGAAGAATTATTGTTAAAGTACTTAGTTTTTTAATATGCATTCTTCAGACGCTGTGCCCTGACTGTTCTTGCCCCTGATTGGCTGTTTGATGCATTCCCATGGGGGGGGGGGGGGTTGAACCCCTGTGTGTCTGTAGAACCCACTGTGCATTTTCCATAGGAGCTCCACGAGCCTTTAGCGGGATCATGCAGCTGTCTAATGCATTAAAGTGCATTTGATGGCTGGAAGTGTCCCTTTTTAAGCGTTTTTTCTGGTGTTCAGACCCGCACAGTAGTGTTACCACCTTCTCGTTGGAAAGCCCTGTTGCCGTTGAGTGTCGGCGATAGGAGTGCGTTATTGGCCTTCGGGGGTCTTACACGTTGCAGCACCGTGTCACACATACTTCCACACTTACCTTTTCTATGCTTTTCACTTGTTCTTGTAAATGTATGCAAAACAATGACTCTGGCAATACAATTATGGTAACAACGGGCGCTATATCCTAAAGGGGATATTGTGCTCTTAGTTTGTCAAGGTGTGTAATTATGTGATGTTTATGTAAAAATAAACCGCACACAACCAGCATATCCAATTTCCTTTCATCATGTTCTATACACCCAAAATTTTCAATGGCTACACAGCGTGTGTGTATATATAGTGTGTGTTTATATATAGTGTGTGTGTATATATATATATATATATGTGTGTGTGTATATATAGAATGTGTATTTATATAATCTTTTTAAAACTGCTTCGCTTCATCTTTTAACTTCATTTATAAAGTTCACTTTTTTTTTCTCTTTTTCTTCAAGGTATCAGAAGGCTGCCGAGGAGGCAAATTTAGACAAGAAAAAGACCGTAAGTACTGATTTGTGAAACCAAAAGATTGTGTGCATTGTCAACGGTGCTTAAGATAAATGATTTTGTTGAGTAAAGAGAACCTGCTTATTTACCTTCATGGATGGACTGGAAGGATGCTTAAAGGAAATCTCCAGTGCCGTCCCCCACCCCCCCCCCGAGCATGTTGGAGCCCATTCAGATTAAAATCAAAAGGAGCCCCACTTGTATGTCATGCATTCTACTGATTATGTACTGATTACATTGCTGTTGGGGGATCTTGTGCGCTAGAATAATAGTAACCATAGGTCCTGTCCCCAATGCAAATGCCCTGTATAAAATGTGTTGTGTTGCGATATAGCAGTTACATCCGTCATCTATCATGACATAAAACCGGTCTGTATAGAAGATGGTGATTCTTGAACCTTACAGGTTGATGTAGATAATGGGAATAAACTTCAGGAGTAAGGCATGTAGGGGGTATAATGCATATCTGGGGGGCAGAGTAGCAAGCCATGGGGCAGGTTGGCAAATAACAAAAAATAATGCATTTTTCTCATTAGATATGAAAATAGTTTACATGTGAATTAATATTTACTAGAAAAACTTTTTTTATTATAGGGTCTTTTATGTTCAGGCCTTTTTTTTTTCTTAATATTCAAATTTTGGGGGGTCGTCTACTTGTCTTATAATCGAGCAGATACGGTATGTTCACATGGGGTGTCGTTTTATATCAGAATGAAAGCTTGTTTAGGGGAAAGTTTACTTAAAGGGACTTGGATCAGCTCACCTCCTGTTTACCAAAGTAAATTGTCTTTCTTGACCTGCTAGTAAGCCAGAATGGTGATATAAAGTGTCTTCTGGGCCATAATACTCAGGCTCCACCCATAAGCAATTTATTTGTAAGGGTTCAGTGTCAGAGACACGCTGCTTGCTCCCAGCAGCTGCCTGACACCTTCACTCGGCAGCAGTGACAGCTGCCGGCTACATGCAGAAGCATAGGAACCAGGGTTGGTTCTGCCATGTAGGAAAACTAGGTGGCTGTCTTTTGGGTGCTGCCATGTTATATTCTTGTACCTGGCAAGGAGGGGTCAGTCTGAACCTTGCCAGTGGCTAGAGATCCTTGGACCAGTCCTTTTTGGTGCGTACACCGTACATGGCCTCCATAGTCGTGCCACAGACACATTTACCTGCTAGAGGCTTATAGAAACATATTTCTTATGGGAAAACTCTGGAAGACTAATCAGTGGCTTACCATTCTTTGAAGCGATATTAGAATGTCCCATACAGCCTCATCAATGAAGGATGCATTTTAAAGTATTTTTAGGTTAATAAACCTGAGCAGCAGCAGAACCCCCCAATGCGCGCTTTATGCTTCTTGGAGCAGCCAGAAGTGGCAGGACCGCACTCACATTTACATCGTATACATGCAGGGGTCTCGTTAGACCGCGTGGACTTCTCTTGGTCTGTAGGTTCCATCAGTGTTTGAGGAGGAACCTGTATCTGGAACGCTTGGCTTTCATGTGCATGATGGCTGCAGCTTCCCTTTTAATTTATTTTGGTAGATTTTATGTAGACCTCGCCAGACTGTCCAAGCATCTTTTTGAAACAAACGTATCCAGTGACGGCCGAGTCCTCCGAGGACCTCATTTCGTGGAATGCTATCATAGATTTACACCAGCTGTGTTTTTACAATGTTTATATTTCTGCAAGCCGATCTCATCATTCCATGTTCTGTCAGGAGACTTGGAGTTATTTGGACGACAGCTGTATTTGTCTCTGCTTCAAATCGCCTGACGTGGCCGGCTCCATACTCTATAATAATAAAAAGAAACCCAAAAACATCAACGGGTAAAATGCTGCTCAGTATTTGCTGCTGCCGAAGGTCTAGGTGATCAGGAGAGCTGGATCTCCTCTTAGCCCTAAAGTGGGAAATTTTTCCTCTCCGCATTCGATCTGTAATCTAAAAAGGTTTCCGGGAGAGCGGTGATTTCAGCTTCCTTTATGACTTAGTTATGCATTATACAGGGCCAAACAAACTCTTCTTACTGGAGTTGGCCCTTCGCAACGGACACGGAAGCCGTTAACTTGAAACTGCAGATCTCCTTCATGATCACCTGCCCACCCCTGCCTTGGGTGCGAATAAACCCCTTTATGATGCCTGATCATACTTTACTTTTGTTTGGGTTTGTGGTCATGAGTGATGTTTTAATTAAAAGAAAAATGAATAATAATCTGAATCCCCCCCCCCCGATAATGTCAGCTTATTGAATTCCCTGGCAGTGATTTTAAGCCTAGTTGTTAACTCGTATCGCGCATGCTGACTTGGTCTTTTACAGACTTAGACACATTATGGTCTTGGTGGTAGATGAGAAACCCCTCTAGTCTTATGATTTATGTGAGTGGGACCAGGAAGAACAGAAAGTGGAATTCAAACACGATAACAGACAGTATATACGTTTACTTGTAGAAAATTAACCCCGATGACAGTGTTTGGGGTTTCCGGGCCGTTACTAAGCCGTAAAGGTTATTTTATTTTTCGCCAGCCGGTGACATTGCCGGGGGGGGGGATAGAAGCAGGGAGAAGTGGCGTTGTGTCTGCAGGGCATGTCCTTAATGAAATGTGTGCTCCTTCCTGAGGCTCTTGGAGTTGAGGGGTTATTTAGTGTCTGAACCGTAGGGGGTCGGAGTAAAGAGGACAGCGATGAGCTGTAATCCTGCAGGGAGATTGATTGATTTAGACTGATAAGGCAGCGCTGCTAATAGGATTTTCTTTGCTTGGTAACTAAATGTTAGGGAAAAAAAACCCTAAATAAACCCTGAGCTGAAGGCCTTCAGAACAATCCTAAAGGGGAGCTCCCGCTTCGTACGTTATGCCCACTAGGTTCTGTCCTGTGGGTAAGCCCACCTTCCTATGAGCCTCTGTCACTTTGGGAAGCTAGTGATCAGTATGTGGCACTTAACCAGTTAACGTGTGTCGTAGTGTGATGCCACAAAAGCTTTACTGGCTTCAGCTTGAAGTGCTCCTTCTTGGCATGTTACATTTTGTATCAAAAATAGCAAAATGCGGCTGGCGTTGGCATCAGATGGTTAGGAATGGCGACTGTCGCCGATGCCGGATGCACTGCCTGTAAATCACTCTGGGGAATGGGGGCTGAGAAACCTCCATGTGCTGCTTCAAGAAACCACTATGCAAATAAATGCCTTTGTCAAAAAAAGAGAAATACCTCACCTGGCTTTTATTTTTTTTTAACATTTTTATTTAATGCATTATTTTATTCTGCATATCTGGCAATAAAACTAATCCCTGTCATGTGGAGATATTGGAACCATTACAGTTGTGGACTTGATTCATATTGGGATTTTTTTTTCTGGACCAATTTTTGTTCAATATTTTGAAGTGCCAAGATTAATTGTGTATTTAGCTCTGGGATTGATGGGAGTTGTCCCCAATTCCAAGCATTTTATCATTTGAATAGTTTTAAAGGTATATACAGCTCTGGCTGTAGTTTATATACGGTACTACACACGACTCCTTTTTGAGAAGTGTCTTTACTAACTTCTAATGGTGTTCTGACTCTCTGCCGCTGGCTGAGCGTCATCAGATTTGTATCTGGTATGTATGGCTACCATTTCCCCTGTAAGTGCCCATTATAATGAATCCTCAAATCATGTAGGAGTCTTGTTGATCCGTAACATACAGAGTCTCTGGGTAGCTTACATGTACTACTGTGTGCAGCCCTGCCACTCCAGTTATCAGTCCTATAACCCTCAGCCAGGCAATAGGAGTGCTCTAGCAACTGCATTGTTTTTTTGTAAGACATCTTTAAAGTTCTTTTTTTTTATACTAGACTTAGTTTCCCTTTAAGAATTTTTTGTCACAATGTAATGAGGTGAGAGATTTACCTCCCAAGATAGCCGGTAATCGCCTCTAATTCCGTTAAAGCCACGCAGGCTGGCGCCGGCCGCGCACTTCGCTGCTGGCTGTAACACTGAAGCCGCCGCCATGAAACGTCGCCAGGTATGACGTCTTTTACTACTTCTGATACAGAAGCTGCCTTAACGCTGCCGGTGCTGTGTATACCGAGCTCCGCAGACACCGTGTGTGTCGTGTCTGAGGATCTGTGTTACTACGGTGTATGTGTGGTGTATACCCTGTCTCCTATCTTCCTGATGTGTACAAGGACCCCTTAGGATTATTTGAGTGAAGCCGTATGCAAGTCCGGGCACTCTCCTTCCCGGCTTATATGAGCCTCGTGTTGGAGACTGAATCCCTATTTAATAATGGACTGCTCATTAAAGGGAAATCATTTCACTAAACTACACGTGACGACATGTTCCAGATGTGTCAGCGGCTAGGAAGTATAAAGGAACTCAGCGACTGCCTTGTCTTTCATCAGTTCTCTTGTGAGAATTACCAAACAAGCCTGTATCGGTTTTCCCCTTTTTCTTCCCAACTCTGTTTGCCCTTATAAGGATATCCTCCCCTTTTAAACTTCCTGCCCAGGCTTCCTTTTGCCTCTCCCCCACCCCTGGGCTGAATACTTTTTATATGTGGCACAGACCACGGTTCTCTCCAAGGCTGTCTGTGGACCTCCCTTTTTTTTCTTCCCTGCAGGAGTTTGGTTTTTTCTTCTTGCTCACATGTAGTCAGTAGTTTGTTCCTGCTGTAACCAGAGTTCTTTCTCTGTTCCTAGAACACAGAAAATCTACCCCCAACGTATAACCGGGGGTCCTTGAGTGTGTTAAGGAAGAAGTGGGAGGTTCCGGGGACGGCGGCGCGGACAGAACCTATACAGACCGTTCTGCAGAAACAGAAGGTCAGCAGTCCACACGTGGAACCGGTCACTGCCGATCATCCCGAAGTCAGCGCCGCCGGCAAGGTCCCTTCTCCGGTCAAGGAACAAAGCCGTTTCCGCTATCCCAGTGCCACGGAGCTCACTTCTCACTACGCCGAGGATCACAACATGGAGCCAAATCTCGAGCCGATAAATTCCGAAGTCCCCGAGCCTTCTCCCAAAATTGAGAAGTTTAATGTTCCATTGAACAGCCTGAAGATGATGTTTGAAAAGGGTGAAGCTGCCAATGCGAAGGTAAGTGGGGTGTCGAGTGAAAAATGTAAAGTAGAACATTCTAAGTATTCTATAATCGTAGCTGAGTGCTTTAATTGGCGTGAACAGTGAATAAATGGTAGACATGATAGACCTCACTGCCTTTTGTTATCAGTTACTTTGGGTCATCAATGCCTTTGTGACAGACGGACGATAGAGAAGCATTCCTTTGTTTAACCGGGTAACACATTGGCTTCCATGAACAGTTGTTCCTTCAGTCTGAAGCTTAGGCTGAAAATCCAGCACAGCTGCGAGGGGAGCCGATGCCAACAGAGGAAGGGAGAGGGGCCGTAATGAGCTAATGGATTTAGTTTCAAACGCTTTATGTATTTTGCAGTCTGTACTTTCCCAATTAATCGCTTACTTTGTTTTGGACTGTAAAACTTTTGACCAGTTATCGATCGCTAATCACTTTAAGAAGCAACAACCATGGGAATTCTTATCTCGTGTAACCCTCTTGCTTCTGTGTCACATCCGCACACATGGCAAACATCACCTAATGCCAAAACCGCTTTGTCAGCACTTTTGCAGAATGATTTTGTGTGAGCCGGATTCCAGGAAACATCCTGCCGGTTACCTCGCTTTCCTTTCCTGTTGCCTGCCTGGTCTCTTCTCCTCCGACAACAATATAATTTGCAAGAGACCATAACGCATTGGTTTTCCCCCCACTATGTGTACGTTATCCGTTTTTGTTAGTTATTTTATTGCATGTCCTCTGCCCTACCAGGAAAAGTTAGATATCGGTGATAACAAAGCTGAATGTTTGTGAGTGGGAACTAGTGCTAACTTGACAGCAACCAGATCAGTAAGCAAGATATGAAATACCATAATTTCATAAGTGTAACGCTTTCTTAAAGAATTTAACGCTTTATATGCCTTGGTATTGGTATTAATATTACTTTATGTAGCACCAACTATTTATGCAGAACTTCATCCAATAGAGATACTGAAAGGGTCTGACAAAGCGAGTGAAGAGGATACATTGGGAGGGAGAGAGAGAGAGAGAGTTAAGGGGGCACCAGGATTAGGAGAGACGTAAAAGAAAGAGGCGGAGGAAAGACAGAATGGAACGATTTGGACTAGAAATAGTGAAGGCATACATAGGGTTGAGCCTGTATATAACTAATACTGTTTTCCGGGAGCTTGGAGAGCATTATATCTTCAGTTGGATTTTTCTGCGATTTTTCTAATGGTCTTCCTACATGATCTGTGGGAGTTAGGCCATTATGGTTCCCTCAGAAGCACAAAATTGTAATGAACCGAGCCCTCTTCTCCTTATCTACCCTCGTGCCTTATGTGTAATAATGTTCATTTTCTATATCTTATGACATTCGCTCCACTTTATTGTAATGGCGCCACAGGATCTGCCAGCTCTCTATAGATACAATGTAACAATGGACCTCAAGCTGCCATCTAGTGTGAAGTCCGCTGGTGATTTGTGTCCCGCATCTCCTTTCTCCACGCTCCGGAGACGAATGGCGGTTAAAAGGGCGCAGAGCCTTCTCTGCATGATACTTTGGGGCAGATAATGAGCGGTCTGGGTGCGCCTTTGCCCTCCGCCTGACAGGAAATCTAATACACTGAGCGCCTGTGTTTGCAGCCCTTTGTCCTGTACAGATATGCTGTGGGTTGCTCCTGTATAAGCGCCTCTCCCAGGCTCTGCTTACAGTTTTCAGAGCCTTAGGCTGTGCTATATGAGGTCATAGACTGTAAATCTCCCTCCCCCACCCCGGCTTTAGCAGCAGGGAACAGAGCTCCAGCTACTAATCATTAACTCTTTCTACACCTTACACGTCAATGCAAATAATGCTGGCGAGGATTAGGGAACTATAAGCGTGCGAGAGAACCATACAGGACCTCTTGGCATTGGGGATCATATCTGTGAGCGAAGACTCTGAAGCCATCTGCGGCTTAGACTTAGAAGAACGTCTTTATGGACTCATTGCTTTACACGCCGCTCCGGGATAGGGAAACATTAATCGCAACTCACAGGGGTGGCATTTGATGTCCTGATCCTGCTGCGTTCTGAAGATACGTCGGATCAATCTATTCAATCGTCTCTCACCAAGCCAAAAGACAACCTGAGTGTTTAGCTGATTAATCAGATCTATCCGATCTATTTTTTTCTATCAAGGACTCTTAAGTGAAGTTTCTGCTTCATCCTGTCAGCACCCACTGCTTAAAGAGAAACTCCCATCAGATTTTTTTTTTTTTTTTTTTTAACTCTAGCATTGCATTAAAAACACGTTTTTGAAAAAACATTGTGTTCTTTGAAAACAATTATTTTTTTTAGATTATTTATTATACTTTATAATAGATGAAAAAAGGTACAATACAGCAATTGACAGATAGAAGAGGAATGGAGGGCCCTGTTCCCGCAGGCACTTACAATCTAGGTAGCATTGTGTATTTGCTACCTAGCTGTGTATTTGTTTTGTCTGTGCGTGAATGGATCTTAGATAATGACGCTGACTCAGTCAAACAATAGAATGACTCAGTGTTGATCACCTGGAGGGACCCTCTGACTCAGTCTGTGAAGAAAGGAACTCTTAAGAAGAGCAGGGCTTTTGTGCTGTATACGGTCCGCACAATGTGATGTTTCAGCGGGGAAAGTCACCCAAATATCACATGACAACAATGGCCGCCTGCAGATAAAGGATGTTTAGTGCTAAACTGAAAGCTAGATGAAGTATTAAAGATCAACTGAATGGCATTATCTTTACACTAGATAATCTGTGTTTCTTATAACTCAAAATATATAAATTAATCTACTATTATAGCGATAGTTTGAAAATGTATACAGGGATAGTTCGTCGTATCTTTATGGCTGTTTGCATGTAGGACATGTTTTGTTTTTTTTATCCCTAAATCCTTTTGGTTTTGCTATTCTGAACTAGAAAAGTAGACGTAAGTGCAGTCCTTGGTCCTTTCCCTATAATCTAATCTGCTTTTTACCGTATAATCTTGTGGCCGTTGGCTTTAAAAATAACTTTCCAGATGTGTTGCAGGAAATGTACGCTGTCCTGCCGGTTTAATCTTGTTAATTAGACGTGATTGATAAACTTGTGTTTCCAATCCCTGAACAGCAGTTTCATTCATAGAACGTTTTTGTAAAATGTGTTTGAAGGGGAAGCTCCGTGAAAAGTTTATGAATACCGTTTTACAGTAAAGTAGGTCGGCATCGACAAAAACCTAGCTTTAGTTCATTTTGGAGGCTGCCGAGTAATATTACGGGTGACCTCCGTAATACCACACAGAGCTGTGACTTCATGGCAATGCTAATTGTTCTATAGACCTGTATACTCAGAGTCTGAGTGAGTGATTAAGACTGAGACTCTCTAGAGCTGACCAGAGGCTGTATGATAAGGAGCGTTTTTGTTTAGTAGATTAGACTTGGATATATCAGAACACAATTGGCCGAACCGCAGTTGACTGAAACATTATGCCAAAACCCGTTTTTAAAAAAACACATACTGGAAACAGATTTGTGTTGTGTGTTTGCTTTGTTAAACATGGACACAACACCTAGACCTTTAGCTTTAGCTGAATGAAATATTTTTAAAGAATAGTTCTGAATAATCCAGAATTAACTTCTTAAATACCAGACAGGTGCCAGTCTATACTGTTATATGAAATACAGCCCACGGTTTGACGACCAGTACGCTCTCTTGTCATGCAATGTGCATGTAGTGTGCGTCAGTTCTGTGGAATGAAATGAATAATTCATCTGGTAAACTGTACACAATGTTTCTAGCACTCTGAGACCAGGCCGTGCTAGTTAGTTTTAATGTATCTTGTGAATCTGAAATGATTAAATAGTCTGACCCTGTTATCCCCCCCCCCCCCCCCCCCAGCATCCTCAGCGAGAGCCCGGGAAGATCAATGTGGGGAGAATTTCAGAAAACCGCTTCTCCAGCGAGGACGCAGATTCTTCTTTCACAGAGAAGAGTGAGTATATTTCCCGCTCTCTGGGGCCGGTTACTTCTTTTTCTATAGATATATATAGATCTTAATTATGGGGTGTCAGCGTGTTCTGTTGCACTATACGGTTGGATTATAATTGCCAAGCCGTGGGATAGATGGACAAGAAAATGTCCTGAAGGCTTCTTCCGGCTTCTCTCTGTTCTGGCGGGACTGGGAGCCGTCCTCACATGGTGTCGTATCATGAAATGCCTCACATTCATGGTAGGGTTCGCTGGGAATATTTTTTTCCCTTTATTTAACTGGAGCAGGAAATTAAAATAAAGGAGCCAGTACTGTTCACTCCGTACTCCGTTATTCTCACCGTACCAGAGAGGTGTCTCCATTAGACTGATTGCGGAGATGTACAGTTGCGGCAAATGTTATGTTCTGCACTGTCTATTTGTATTGTGTAGGCCATGCAGATGAATCCTGAAATATACACACTGTTCCCAACGATAGAATGTGGAAGCCATGCAATGTCTTCCAAAATATTATGAATGAATATATATAGTGAGACTGAATTGCAGGGTACTTGATGAAATGGCCATCACAGGGTGCTTTCCGTAGCCTTAACCAGGACTCTTACGCAGAGAACATATGGAGCCGTAATACATATTGTGTGTGTTTCTGTTCAACCCCCCACCTTCTTCATCTTCATACAGCAGCCCCCAATTTACTATCCTCTGGTCCTTTTCTAGGTGTTTCCGCTTGCAGCTCTCCTGACAGCAGTCCTAGTAAGCTCACGTCTCAGAAAAGCCTGGAGATTGCTCATGTTCTGGAGACCACTTCGCTGAAGGACAGAATGGCCAAATACCAGGCAGCGCTGGTCAAGCAGACAAAGCCCACCTCACCTTCGGTATTTCATAGAAACGTATTGCTCACGTAGTTTGTCGGCAGCATGTCGGGTTTAACGTTGGAGATAGCTTCTAGGGATGAATACATTAACATGCATCCAATGGCACACAAAGGCATTTTGAGGATCTATTCTGTATGCCGTTTTATAGATGGCTCCCTCTTCTCTGCCGCGGGCAAACTGCAACTTAGACAGGTTTCAGTTGTTGGTTAGATTAAAAAAAAAGTTAATGATTCCTGTGAAGAGTTGCATTGCTAATTAGTGGTTAGAAGTGTGTGTTTAGTTATTAACTTGCTTTCAAATTCTGTTTTGCCAGTTCAGTTCCATACAAATTATTGTTTAAAGGGGCTGTTCCACTTACTCTGCTGAACTTAACGCTTGCAGCATCACCGACCTATATCCTAGCACTGCCAAATGCGCAATCCCTTCCCGAAAAATCCTTAATAGGAAACCATTTGCTTCATCCATCGTGTTCCAATAAATGTATAACTATCCCGACAACCCCAGACAGTGACGGGTCATTACCATAGGAATGTATGTATAGATTTTCTTGTTAAACAGTCGGGTGTTTATTTCCTTACCATGCTAGAGAGCTCCGTTAAGTGGCACAGTACCTATTTTTTTCTGACAATGGTTTACTTTGGGTGAATTGGTCGTAGTTTTGTCTGTTTGATAGTACAGCATAATCTACAATGGCCTTTTCTGTTGCTAGAACTTGGCCGTGTCCCCAGTTATATTTGTACTTGTCGGACTTGCATGGCAAACAGTCGGAGTGTGATCGTGCGACCTGGGGCAGGGAATGAGATCACTTTACCTGGAAGCGGAGTGGTTCCTGCTCCCAGAGCCAAAATTGCTCACAGCGGCACTTAATATATAAGCGGGCTTGTTGTGGATATCCTACCAATTAATTGCCTATTATATCTTCAGCACCCCAAATAACAACTAACATAAAAGTAATGTGGGAAGCAGTATATGGAAGCTACATGCAATACAGGATTTGGATGAAAACAATTGCCTATTACATTTTAACTGAGATACCGTAGCCTGCATGATTTGCCGTGATCGCTGCTCCCCTTTCACCTTTGATCGGTTGGGAGCGCGGCGTTGGGATCGCAGGAATTCCGGGAATGCTTTCCCTTTTCTCGTATCATGCTGGTAATTTTTAGCAGGCTTTGTGCGAGTTCTGCCTCCGTAATATTCCGGTGTAGTTCCATCATTCAGCGTTACAATCTTGAAAGATCTCTTATTATGTTATTATTCCCGGTACGTGTAACCACAGGCACAAATACGACCCGAAGCCAAGGTGTGTTCTGATTTCAGGGCTTGGCTGCACGTAAATGTCTCGCGGCCCGGCACCCCCGCGGCTAATGGAGGAATGATTCGGCAGCCAATTAAATTCACATTACTGTCAAATAAAGCCTAATGGGAATTTAACGGTGACGGCTATATGCTTTACCCGGCGTTGGTTCGTAAAGCCATCCTGTAAGGGTATATATACATCCTTTATTATAGACGCTGTTCATATTTTTTTCTTTCTTTGGGATTGTAAAGTGATCTGAGCTGACAACGCAGAGTCTATCCGTTCACTTTTCCCATTAATTAATGGGGACTAAATATTGGATGTTGTCAGCATTTAGATTATCTAATGGCCCGGGATGCTTTTCTGTGTGAAAGGTTAATCACATAGAATTCTATTTTTCATTCTTCCCTTTGGATTGTTTAAATGGCGGCATCTACCGTACAGCGGATGAAACCGCAGGGATTGGGTTGATTTTTACGCGGCCCTTTCCTCCGGATCTGTGTTCTGACTGCAGATATTCGTCTGTTTTATTTCTGGGGACGTATAGCGTAATCCTGTCTTTTATGAGATTACGAGAGGAGGCGTTGCGGCAGGATATGATTCAGAGGGATCCATGTTTCCCGTGTGCGGTGCATCCAGCGATGAGTTTCTGGAACAGTCCTCTCCCTTTCTAAATCACATTCCCAAGCAATGACTTCAGAAGCAGCGAAACCAGTCTGTCCAGTTTGAAAGCTGACAAGGCTGCCAGTGCCATTCTGACCCACAATCATAACAATTTACACGGCTCTCCACATTTTAATGGCCTTTTCCTGCTCTGCTGGGGGGTGGGTTACTGTTCGAACTAATAATGCAAGACATGTGCAGGTTTCCTCCTTACAGAGGCTTGGGACCAGCTTTTAAGCCATGGTACGGACTGTTAATTAGCATGAAACACAGAACAGAGCGTTTAATTTTGTGTGCCTGTTGTGCATATATATATATATCTCCTTTCTCCAGCTAATTGAATCTTAGACTGAGCCTGCTGGCCTCGTGCTCTGTGACGGCTCTTACACTTAGAGGGCTTGGGCTCCAAAATGTCTGGTAAACTCCTCCAGGCTGTGAACTCAACAAGCTTGCTTTTTCCCAAATGCCCGACGTAAATTGGAAACATGATCGTTTCCTCGACTGTTAAAGGGAACTATCATGAACAATAATAATCGCATTAAATATACAATAAATAAAAATACCTCTCCCTACGCATTGTTTAGGGTATATTTCCTAGATGGGCACTCGTGTTGTGGTTGTAACTAGAGAGGTTCAAGCTATCCTACCACACAAATGGTTAGCACGAGTTCATGGTGGTAAATATAAACATCATTGCCGTCTGCATGACAAAATCTTTTGCAGGAGTTACTGGTGTCTCTATCGCGTGATCCTTTACTAACACAGCGCCGGCACAAAACCTTTGAATAAAACCCAGGAATCCGCAGGCAGCAGACGTCATTAACTTAATGTATTTTATTTTTTAACTGAGATCTACATCTATACCGGGGCAGAGGCTCTTTGGTTCGTATGTGTTTCTGTAAGGGTTTTGGCTTGCATTGTAACGACGTCTGCCGGTTCTTTAGCAGAATGACGTGAAAGCCGTTTTGAATGATGTGAGAAATCAAAACTCCGAGCAAAAGGAGAACGTCCCTCCTAGCCCTCCACGCGCAGGATTGGCGTTTGAGCATGAAAAGGTGAGCAAGCATAACGTCACGGGATGGTGCTTTTACTTTGGTTTCTCAGTGCGTCTATTTTTAGATTTTTGACCAAAATTACCAATGTCAATTTTCTCTTTATTCAGAGCGCCAACATCGAGAACAGTGCAGTTTTATCCAGGAACCATTCAGAAATTAATGGTAGGTATTTGGGGGGATATGGTATTCCTCCTATGGGTTCCTTCTTATGATTTACAGAGTGTTGCGCCTACCCCAGGGCTCAGTTAGTATCTTTTAGTGACTGGGTAAGGCAAGTGGCATTTGGTCACACACACTCCATGCCTATTTTCCACCCCCTTCAACATCTAACTGGGCTAGCTCTGTCTCCTTGTTCTGGCCCAGGGAGAAGCCCAGGCAGCGAGCCCTGGGAAGCTGGCAACTATAAGGATTCAGCAACATGGTATGGTTTTGGGCATGTTTTTTTGTAACATGGTACTAAAAAAAAACATTACGTTTCATAAACAGGTCAACATGAGGAAGAGATACAGAGACCAAACAGCTCTTCTGGGCTCAGCCCCCAAGCAAGGGCATTGAACCAGCTGGAGAGCACCCCTTCCAAAACTACAAAGGTGGGTATGAGGTATAAAACTCTGTTCATCAATGTGAGGACTAACAAATTAACTTATTGTGATTGTTTATATACCCCCATCATATACAATGGGTATACAGGATATAATAAGTAGTGCACCCCATAACAATATAAATTAAATATTTATTCAGCAATAAACACTACCCTTTTTTTCCTCAATTAGAAAACTATTTTTTCTGGGGGGGGGGGGAAACAACCTCTTATAATTACGGTAGTCTTTTCTTCCTCGGAGGAACAACCAAACTCACTAACAAGTTGAGGCTGCTTAAGTCAGTTTATTTTTAAGTCTTACACCATAGCAAGACTGAGCACAGCAACAAGACACAAGCTAGTTATACTGCATCAGCAAGATCTCTCCCAGGCAGACGCAGGTTTCCAGAAGTTGGGGGGCCATAGACGCAGTGGTTGGCCAAAAATACTAAGTGCAGCAGATGAATGTACATCTTGCTCTCTTCCCATTCGGAAGATGCTCAGCATTGGAAGAAAATATTTGGGCTCTGGTTAATCCATCTACTGTCCGGAGAAGTCTGGTCAGAAGTAGTCTTCATGGAAGACTTGCGACCAAAAGGCCGCCATACCTCAGATGTGGAGACGTGGCCAAAGGTGAAGGAAAATGGCAGCAGTTGCTTTGCACTGATGAGTCAAAATGTAAAATATTTGGCTGTAGCAGAGTGCAGTTTGTTCACCGACGGGCTGATACTTATCCATCATGCAGAACCATCAGAGAGGCATCCTGCCAAGTTCCTTAAGAATCTGTGTTCAAATGTACCTAGAAGTATTAATGCTGTTTTGAAGGCAAAGGTCGCACCAAATATTGATTTTATTTAGATTTTTCTTCTGTCTGCTAAATGATAAAAAGTAAAATTCCTTAACACATCTGCCTAAAACTTTTGTACTGTACTGTGTATAATATATATATTTCTGGGTGCATCTGAAACATTTCTTACAATGTTATACCACACTAAGCATATTGGTAGTAGTAACATTGTAATTTTAATTTTTTGGAGGGAGGGGGTGTTTCTCTGGACTAAAGCGATGTCCTCACTTGGGTATTCTGCCGTAGGAGCAAATCTCCGGGTCGTGCGCTGATCCTCTGCAGGTGGGACAGTAAATTGTTTACTTGATGCAGGCAGAGCCTTTTCCGTCTTGCAAACATCAGTGTAGCATCTGTAATATTTTATCACCGTTACACCAAAAACAGGAGCGGCTTTACCTGCAGAAGTAAACGTATAGCGGGGGTTATGCGCAGAGGTTCACTGTCTGTCTTATGCAGCCAGGGGCTAGAGCTGTCTTTATCACTGTGACGTTATTTGGAATATCTTTTGTTTCTCAAACTTTGGTACTTTGATCTGTGTGTCGTTTCCGAATGAACCCGTTAACATAAACAGCCTTATTAAGAAACTCTGCACTAAACATTCCCGCTTTGTGTGGCTTCATCCAGTGAGGCTCTGTAAAGTATTGCTTACAGTCAATTCCTCTCTTATCTCTCTTCCAGCTTCTGTCTCCAGCTCTTCTGGTACCTTCTATCTGTTCCTGCTTTCCTCTCCCCTCCTAGTCTGACCTCAGCGGCCACCTCTCTCAGGGTCTCCTCCTCGGAACTCCTAAATAGGGAGTGTGTACGACCGCTCCGTACGTTCATTTTTATCATCCTGCTTCCCTTTACGCTCTCATTAAAAACCTGTCCGCAATTCCTCCTGTCCTTTAAAAGTCCTTTTAAAAACTTTTTTTATGTTTAGGGGAAACCCCACCAAAATGTTTAATTTTATTCTTCGTATCACTTTTAAAACAAGTATTTTTAGTTTTTCTCGGGCAGTTGATTATTTTAGCCCGGGTTTATCTTGGCTCCTAATCATACCGGTTTGTGTTAGACAGTAGAATGTCCCATTCTTAATCACCCGGATGGACCTGCAGGATAAGTCACTGAGAATATGGTATACAGGGCCGCAGACAAGGAAATTAAATTCCCCCTTTTCATGGGACTTCTCCAGGATTGCAGGAGGTCAGATTCTATGGCAGTGGAAGTTTTATTAGCGATACCCTGCTGGGAATGTTTTCCCTACGTTCATAGCAACTGTGCTATAAGATAAATGAAATTCCTATTGCAGAATGCCAGCACGTTAGACAATGATCTCACGCGTCAATCTTCAGGAATGTATGGATTTATTCTGAGCCCCTCTCCTTAAAACTTTTCATCTTTCAACTTTTCCTTCTTAAAACTTTGGCTACTAACGCTATGCGTCTCATCGGGCGCTCAACAAACTATGAAGCTCTTTAAACAATAGACCATTTTTTTTCTCATCATTTTGTTTCATGTGCATTATCACTCCACATTGATTTTGTTAGCTTTTGTTGATTCCTTTTTTCTGTTTAATATAGTTTGTACTTTTATTTTTAACATAGCCGGTTTTATTTTTGCTAGAAGTTTCAGCTTCCTGCTCGAGAGATCTGCTTTGGTTGTCAGAAGACCGTATATCCCATGGAACGCTTTCTTGCTAATCAACAGGTCTACCATAACAGCTGCTTCCGCTGTTCCCACTGCTCCACCAAACTCAGGTAATCGGCAGATCTAATAACAAAGGTTTATTACATGAGTCAAAATGCATAGCTTTTCAATAGAGTGCAGATTTAGCATGCAAGTGCTCTTTTATGTATTCACCTTGCTGAATTCATTATTTCATAGTTATATTCTAATTCATTTAAAGGCGAGTTACAACGTAATGTGTTTTCTTTTGTGCAAAACTTTTATATTTTTATTTCTTTAAACAGTCTTGGAAATTATGCCTCTTTGCATGGAATTGTATATTGCAAGCCTCACTTCAACCAGCTCTTCAAGGCCAAGGTAAACTACGACGAAGGTTTCGGTCTGAAACCACACAAAGAACTTTGGGTGAGTAAAACCGATACCAGTGACAATGAAGAGAACTCTGTCCAGCCTGCTAACACCACTGGAGACCCCAGTAGCCCCGTTGTAGAAGAAGCTCCGATTGCAAAAGTTGGTGTTTTGGCAGCATCAATGGAAGCCAAAACCGCTAGTATTGCCCATGAGCGTGAAAAGCAAGTGGAAACCAAAAAGCTAAGAATTGCCTGGCCTCCTCCCCCTGAATCCACAGGTTCTGGAGGCTCACTGGAAGAGAATATTAAAGTTTTTAAACCAAAGTGGCCACCTAGTGATGAAATTCAAAAAACTGAGTCTGAGGAAGACGCTGACTTGAAGAAACTAAGAAGGACCGCTTCGCTAAAAGAGCGCATTCGTCCGTTTACATTATCTGTGGCAAAGCCGCTAGATAACCAAAGCCAGAAGGAAATAGATAATGTTTCTGTGCCATCTCCAGGGTTGAAAAGGGCAAATTCCTTTAAACTCAGGGACAGGTGGATAAGGGAACCAGAGGAAAAGATAAATATGGAAGATGAGAAGCGGAGTTTACAGTATACAAGTGAAAGCGACGCTGCATCTAGGGAAGCTGAAGCCAAGGAAGACATTTCCCCCAATGATGAAGAGCAGAGCTCCTTCTCCTTAGAAAATGGTGACAGTTCTGAAGTAGAGGTTGTTGATCAGCATCTCTCTCCAGAGGCGTCACCCCAGTCAAACCACTCAAGTTTGGAAGATCTCGTCCTGCCTAAAGAAACATCCCCAACGGAGAATCGCAGGTCCCAAGACATTGGTTATTGGGAGGGAGAAGAAGTGGAAGAGCTTTCTGTAGAAGAACAAATTAAGAGAAATAGATGCTATGATGATGATGATGAAGACGAGGACGACTAATTTAGGGCTCTGCCTTACGTTTCTTTCTTATAAAGGTTATCCCTTAATCTTGTAAAGTCAATCTTTTTAAGCCTTTGTTCCTGGAAACCTTTTTTTGTATTCTTCAAATATTTAGAAACTTTTTTTTCCTTTGGCAAAAATTTGATGGAAAATTATGGAAAGGATTTAAATATTTCACTACAAATCTGACTTTTTTTTTTTTTTTTTTTGAATACTTTTTTCTTCAAAGGCAAAGACTGTCTCTGGACAAACCGTGGGTAAAGCTAAGGGGCATCCTGGATGTGAGAGAAAGTGTTTGTTGGTAAAGCACTTTTGTATTTAAGATTTTCTACGATGTTTTGAAGGTAAAAGATGCTGTGGTCTGTTCATTGTATTAATACGTTTGGATCTGGTGTATGCTTTGTAACTGGAATGCCTCATGGTGGGGCTGCCAGGTGTTTTTTCTATGTGCAGACATCTTTCTTTTCAGAAAATGTTTAATCAAATCCTTTTATGCTAGACCCCTGCTTTCGGGGACCTATATCCATATTTAATCACCGTATGTTTGAACAAACAGAGAACATTGGATAAAAAAAAATATTCCCAATATTTTTAATAGCAAGAAAACTCTTCGTTCAACCCGCAATACGGTTGCACAATAGAGTAGGGTTTAATGCAAATTGTTCGGGGTCAACGTAATAATATATAAAATAAGTATATTAACTGGAAAACTGACAAAAGTAGCGATTTTGGAACCTTTAGATTGTTATGCTAGTCACCAGCCCTCAGTGGGTTAAGTGCAATGTAAAGTTCCTTCATTATACTTTACTATAACATAAAACAATATTAAATAAAAGAAAAGGTAACTGGAATTAAGTAAACCAAGGTGAACGCATTCTACGTAACACAATTTTGCACTGGAAGAGTTTGAGACGATACAGACCTCTAAGCCGTGGGTAGTGAAATGCGATCCCACGGTGTTTGGATTAAACTGCCGTCGTCCCGTGGAAGCCCGTAGCACAGCTGGTGCTGTCCAACTTCAACTGCCGCTACTCTCCAGGGCTTTTACTTCCACGACGTTTGGAAATCTTCCTGGTGGCATTTCCTTCTCGCATCCGTTTGTAGTTCAGTAAGTGCCGGAGAGCGGAGCACAGAAGCCCCTGAGCTTAAACTATGCAATATTTAAAGAGACGTCCTAAACATTCCTCGTTTGCTGCTCGATAACGCGTCTGATTGTTATTCAGGATATTCCAACATTATTTTTTATATATATATGTATTTACTGGATACTTACATTGTTAAATGGTTCCGTCAAAACAATGTCTGATGATGGATTACAAGCACACATGATGATTTTTCAATGGTTATTTTACAGATTCTCATATTAAACACCAATACAGATAATTCTAGTAAGGTACATAGGGAGTTCATGATTTTAGTAGGAATTTTTTTTTATATAAAAATATTTTACACATTAAAATACTGAAGGCTGTTATGAATTCTATTTGAGATGCATCTTGTTTTTCTGATTTGCTGGTACTGTATTTTATAAAGGTGTAATATATTTCGCTTTCCAACCAATCTGAAAATAAAGACCTTTTATTCGCAAGTCATTTTCTATTCTTTTGCAAATGTCACGTGTGTATGAATGAGTATATGTGAGTGTGTGCTCAGGGGAGTGGCAGCTCGCATAAAGTTTGCTCTGCAGTGAAGACCAGGTAAGATGGAAGACAGGGAGGGAGATAATGCGTGCATGTGAATGGTATTGGTGTATATGGAGAGATACTGCTGTATGAGTATTTGTCAGTATATTGTATCCTGTGTGTTCATGTATGGAGTGAGTAACATATGGTGCTAGTGTGTAAGGGGTAGATCTAGGCTTGGTGTTTGGAGAGGAGTGTATTTGAGTGTTAGTATGCGTATGTGTTAGTGACGTGTGGTTACGTTTAGTTACGTGCAGGATCTGTGGATACACATGGCTCTTAACCTACCTACAAGCATGTAGAACTCTGTGGATATGAAGCAATTAGACTACTAGTCTAGTCACTTGGACTTTTACTGTGCGTAATAAGACTTTGCTGCATTCAGAGAGGATTAGGTTCTGGATAATGATTACGAAATGGTGTGATGACCCTACAAGAAATCTGTATGTAATCCGCTAATAATGGGCGCTGTGCTACGGAATGATTGGCAGGTTGAGATTCTTAAGGAAAGCTAATCTTATTGTGCTACAGAAACTATATATGATTGATTTTTCTTCTTGATGTATATCTGTGATGAGCAAAATAGTAACATAATTAACAACTTCATCCACTACAAAGTCCCTGAATCTTAATCTAGTTCTCATTATCCACAAATATCTAGCTTAAAAGCCAAAGTAGCTTTCCTTAACTCAAACCTATCCATCATGCCTCACATTCAGTCCCATCCTCCTGCTTGCACCTTAAAAAAAAAAAGTAAATAAATAAAAAAAAATCTCTCGCATCCGCCCATAGCTCAACCAAGAATCCACAAAAACTGGTTCATTCACTTCCCGTCTTGACTACTGCAACACTCTTCTGGTTGGCTCCCTATTACCTTTAGACTTAAATTTAAAAACCTGGTACTAACATATAAGGCCCTCCATAACCCTGCTCCTCCATACATTTCTGCACTCAAAACAAATACTCTCCTCTCCTCACTTCCTTTTCCCATCTACAAGATTTCACTCGGCCTGCCCCATATCTCTGGAATCTACTCCCAAGGAACCTTCAGCATTCACCCTCCCTCCCAACATTCAAGAAACTTCTCGAAACCCACTTCTTCAGAGAAGCCCCAACATCTTAGCTGCTAGAACTTCCTTGTCATTGATACAACCACCACACTACCTCTCACCCTTTCTCTGTGCCTTATGTTTGTCACCCCATTCCCTCACGATTGTAAGCTTGCGAGCCGGGCTCTCTCCACCGCATGTGTTGATTTGTTGTCTAGCAATTAGTCTTGTCTTACCGCTTGAATATATGTATTGTAAGAAGCATTGTGTAAATTGTTGGTGCTAAATATTGCTCATACTGTCCCTTTTTTTTTTTTGTCCTTCTGCTGTCTTATTAATGGCTTCTCTCCAATATACTATTCTCCTAATTTGAGACTGGATATCTAGCTATTAACCCTGCAAGCTTCTGACATCCTGACGTTACCAACCCAATATTTCAGTGCTGTTCAACTGCAGATAAATGCTCTAATAGTCCTGACCCTGGGATAAGAGTTTGGCTTGTTGTAAAGGTGGTGTGATATTATACACTCTCTCTGTGTATCTGAGAAATGCTTCAGGAGAGCTTCACACCAGCCCATTACTATAAACCCTTCCATGTGGTTGCCACCAGCAGCCACGTCTGAAGCATACTTTTTTGGCAGGTTCACCAAAATTTCATATCAACCTTAGGACGTTGCAGTGTGTGCCACGTGTTTATATTTACGATTAACGTATTTTTATGTAGCTGCGGTATCTTTTGCAAAAGCTCCTTCTATAACGAGGTTTTGGTTACTCTGCTGCAAGGGCAATAATAATAATAATGGTTCGATCTGGAAAAGCTGAATAGTAGCTTTGAACACCTTAAATGTTCTGGGTAATGGACACCCCTGAAACCATCAAACAAAATGTTGACTTGTAAAGGTATTTGAGGAATGGATTGTCTGTGGGAAAACAGGGTTGATGAGCATGTGCCAAGTGCTCTTCACGTTTAACCGAGTGCCAAAAGCTGCTTCAGTATCTGGTCAGAGGGACGGGATGGCACCGTGTTAGCCGGTATAATACAAGCTTAAGATGTCTTTGGTTGGAGACTGAAGTGTGCATCTCCCAAAAGTGATTTGTTTTGAGCAATGCCAGGGTTGCTCCTATCCGCTTCCTTTTTGGGTGTGGAGAGCAAAGACCGTAATGATGTTGATGTGTAGTGTTATGGAGACCGCTGATGGTCATGGGACCCTGTCATGGTATGGCTAACGATATTTACTAGAGTTGCACCAAAAGTAGACCTTTTATTAAGTGTCATTCCTAAAATTTCAACTAGCTGGAAATGTATAATCTGATGTAATGTTGACATGTAGTAGTCAAAAGATGGGGTGGCAGGTAAAGGTGAAAACTATTTGTAAATGGTTTTGCCACCAAATCTTCCTTAATGTCACATTCCTGCAATATGTATAATCGTGCCATAAAAGGTGGAACATATAATTTCAACATTTTGCAGCGTAGTTCCAAAAGGTGTCAGTGTCATAACAGGAGTATGTACAAACGATAATCATTCTCGCATGGTGAAGATGCTTTGTGGTGTATGTGTGATTTCAGAGTGTTTTGTGAAAGCTCTACTGGACAGTGACACTTTTTGAAAGCCGTTTGTGATAGTAGCACTACAAAGTTTTGGTGGATATTCTCCATGAAGAGCTAAGTTCCCGGATTCAGCAGCTGAAGAATAGCGCAATATACAGAACTCCATTTTAACATAATACTATACAATGTAACTTTCATGGTAGGATCCCTTTTGTAAGTGTGGTACCGGAAGGCTCCTCTTCCAGTAACAATGAGTATTCTGTTGGCTGATGATGATGATGAAGAACTGGTCACCTTTTATATTCCATTAGTTACACAGCAGTACAGAGAAACCAGTTCTGGAGAGCTGCAATGTAATAAAAAATGGAAATGGAGTATTTGCATTTACCTAATATATAATATATAATTTATATAAAATACTTTTTTGGCATTCTTGCTTGATTATGAAGTTTTCTGTGAAAAGATGTTACCTTTTCCATGCGCCAACATAGAAAAGATATTGTCTCATAAGCTTTCTGGACCTCAGTGTTCTCTTCAAATAGAATTACTTCTCTTGGACCAATACAACTACATCTACTAACCTTTTATTTATGATCAAACCCCTTTGTAATTTAATGGAGTGATAGGATGGAGGAGGTCAGGATAAAGATACAGGCTTACACCGCAGCAGATCATTCAGAGGAGCGTTGCCATTTGTGATGGGCTTGTGCTTTTGGGTGGGGGTCAGGTCTCCCTGTTGGGGTATTTGGCTACAGCAAACACTGCTTTTTTTTCTCCTTGTCCTTCCTTTCTGTATCTCAGCTTTTCAATTATGATATGAATAAACATTGATTATAAAACTTGTGATTTTCAGTGAAATGCGCATGCACCACCAGGAAGCATCTGCCATTGCCCAGGTGCACAATATTGCTACAGTGTTGCTCTGTGTGTGTGTGTGCAGATTTTGGCGGAGTGATCAGGGTCTCCGATCTCTGTGCCAATCCCACCTTGCACCATGTTTAATGGAAATGTGTTTTGTTCTATGTTGGTTATTAATCTTAATGCATTGCTTTTATTTTTTACAATACATAGTAAAGCTGGTCTTTAAGTATTGTAAGCTTATTTCTGTGGGATACGGGTCCAATAAAGCTGTCAACACAACACAGTGGTCCTGATATCAAAGTCCAGAAATCCACTCATTCTCATCTTCTACTTGGGCAGATGGGGAAATGTTTACAGTTAATGGGTTTAAGAGCAACCATTATTTGGACTGTAAGCTCTTCAGGTTAAGGTAGCTCCACTCATTGTATTTCTACCTATTAATCTGATTGTACCTCCCCTATCGTCTTATGCTGTTTCATTGGTAAAGTGGCAAGCACACTTATGGTCAAACCCCGGTGGTGGGGTATAGGTTGAGATTCAGCATTGGCTCTTCTTTTTAAACTATGTACCACTCTAGGTTTACTCACCCATGCATGCAAGGACCAAAACACTATGTATCAGCTCGGCCGTGGTTGCACACATCCATGCTTCATGTGGCGAGTCAAGCAAGAGCTTTGGCTCAAGAAGACTACTTCACATTCAGAAGGGTACAAATTTCTATAAACGGAGCTCAAAAATTCTGCTGAAATCTTGATGCATTTTGATCAGAGGATTGTACCATGGCACTCTCCTCGTATTAAGGAAGCAAACAAAAAAGGCAAGTCAAGAATTTGTAGCTTTGTTTTTGTGTCATTAGTTTGTGTCATCTCATACACGAGGGTGCCCAAAAGATCAACTGCTTAACATGCTTTGTCTAGCTACAAGGGTGGCAGATGCCAGAAATAACCTACCTCTAAGAGAAGTGTCGCAAGCCAACATAGGGCAATCCCTGACTTAAGAGAAGACCAAGGAATGTTTTTTTTCCCTTAACGGTCTATGTAATTCCCTCCGTAATAAATCATTGTCTGCCCCACCGTAACCTTTTCGTAAATCCAACAGTAATTGATTCTTATGGAAACAGCGTTTGGTGATTGGATCTAGCATCCAGAGAATTCACCTTGGCTGCCGTAAATGGTGCATCTTTTGAATGTTAGGGGTAACGTTCATGTAATATACTTTATTTCTTTAAAACACTGTATCGAGCCAATCAATAGAACATTGGAAGCCTTATGTTTTAGGTCTATTGACAATTGATCATTTAAGCTCCCAGTGTCTCAAACAGTTGAGACAGAACTGATCTGAGCCTGTTTTTTAATCATCATTTTAGCCTGGCTCCTAGGCCGTACAGCTTTGAGAAATGTAACCTGCATTTAGAAAATATTTTACCAGGAAGAATAAGGTAAATTGTGACTTCTTGTCCTCGAGAGAATGTACTATCACAGCAATACAATAACTCTATATTGTAATATTTACTCATCTCCTTCATGTAGATCCAGGTAGCTTGGTTGGTGTTCCTCATAGTTGGGTGAGCCAACACTGGAGGCATGTGTAACCGAAGCAATTAGTGTAGTACACTGTGTTGCCAATAGGTGGCACCCTTACAGCTATTTCTTTTTACAAACTCCCTATTTCTATATTTTTACCCCTCTCTATACCTATAGGTAAATATTGATTGCCTAAGAATTATGAAATGATAAACAATTACCTGCAATGATTTCTTGGATGCTGTTCTCCAGGCATTTTCAACGTTAATAGGTAACTCCCAGCATTTGAGAAGTTTTCAAAAGTATTGGACCGCTTTATCTTTTTAAGGACAGTTCTAGTTTTGGCATAATGTTTTCGGGCAGCTGTTTATTAGCCATTTGTATGTGTTGTTGCTCTGTTATCTTAGCCCAAATCTACTAGACAAATGCCCTGACTATATATCAATACACCCAGCCAGACACTCTGACTAATGGAAGTCTGCGGAGAAGAAACTACTGGATTTATTTCGGTTGCCGAAAACAGGTAATGTAAGGCATGTTTTTTGTAAAAGCAAAGTGGCATAAAGCAAACTTTAAAAAAGCAAGGGGATACCTGCATCGTCTTTTAACAAACATTAGTAATAATGAATTTAAGAAATTTACACGTAGTTGTCCATGATTCCCATTAAGTTATGGGTACAGAGTGGCACAAAGCGAAAACCAATCCATGTGTCTGTTTTAACATTATGTACAAAAATTGCATTATCATGTCCCTGGGATTTTGCATTAAAAATCTGGAAAACATGCTGTATATACGTGGTGTTGCAAAGGTGTGGAATGAGCAGTGAATTAAGATGCGTGCTGGAATACACCGGGTTGTTACCGGGAGTATGATCATCAGGAGTAAATGCAGGCATACGATCACATTTTATTTTGGGGAAGAATAAAGAACCTCCATATACAGGGAGGTAGCACATGATTAACGTCTAGAGAACAGCTCGTTGGCCAATGTCATTGTGTTCTATGGAAGGCTTCAGATGGGGAGTAAAGCTAAGAAGGGCAGAGCTGAAAATGCGCTCAATGATACGGAGTGGAAAATAATTTTGCTAGGGGTTCAGAGAAACATGCAGTGGTTGCTGGAGGTCCAAAACTTTACTTGGCGCACGCTTAAGAGTCCAGTAGTATGTCTTCCCAGCCTCCCTCACAGCCTTTAGACTGGTGCCTTAACAAATTCTCAAACTATGAGTGCAAATGGGTCAAAAACAAATTTTTCTGCTTGTTTTTGACCCATTCATTTTCGGACAATGAATTCTTTTTCCTGCTTGTTTGATTTGGATGTAAATTGGGGCCTATTTTTATTTCGGGAAAGAAATTCATTGTCTGAAGCCCACATTTACTCGCTCACACATTTTCATTCACACACACACTCTCATGCTCTCTGAATGTCTCCCTACCTTCTCTGCCAACCACTTTTGCTTCTGTGTCTTGCATCTTTGTGTTCTCTGTTCTCTCATATCTCCTCTTTTCTCTTTTTTTTTTTTTTTTTTTTTTCTCTCAATTCATCCGCATCTCCGCAGATAACCTTCTGGCGAGCTTTTGACGATGTCCCCCAGATCCTCCATTCAGTGAAAAGGATTCGCCAGGAAGTTATGTCTGAGGTGATGCGGGAGAAGAGGAGAACAAAGATTTGGAGCTGCGAGATGCAGCAGTGGTTTGCAGAGAAGGTAGATATACTTTTAGAGAGTGAGACTAAACTAAAGTTCGTAGCTTTTTTGCTCCTTTTTGGAGAATGGCAAGTTTTGTAAAATTTGCAGTTCGTACAAATCTGAAAGCCAAGTCTACAAGATGTGTTAATTTCTACATGTCTGGAATTGTTAAAGCAAAGTTTCTCATGAATATATGTTTCTATCTCCAATCCAAAATGCTTGGCCTCATTCAAATCAGGAGAAGCTCAAGGACAATCACATTTTTTTTTGGTTTGGCATAAGGTGTTTAATTTAATCGTAAGCAAGGCACCTTGTCATAAAGAAAACATTCTGCTTTTTTTGGTCTCTAAGGAAACAAAAACAATTTTTGGTTCCCAAGATAATACCTCTACAATATTGTCCATCCTACAATTTCCCTGTTCCTTAGTCGCTCATTTTATATTGCAGCAAAACACCTTAATATGCTGACTGTCTCCCCACCCCTTCTTGTTTTTGTATTGTAGGGAAGATAAATGGGGAAATACGTAGAGACCAGACATGCCTAAATATCACACCTCCCACCCAGTTATCGAAAGGCCGGCCAAGTATTGGTTCCCATACTCAGAGCCTCTAGGGCGAATCCTAAGGTTATGAATTGTGAGCTCCTGGTCCCAATTAGTTAGTGGCAGAGTTTGTGGGTTTGGCATTTGAGTTCCTTTATCAACCAGGAAGAGTAAAGCATAACAGACCCTGACAAGCTTAGAATAGGGCAGCTCTGAGAGGGCGTCTGTAGAACTGCAGGGTGCCGCATTATTTACAGAGGTTGGGATAATGTAATCTCTGTGAAATATCCATGGCTGATGCTATACGTGGTGCAGGTTATCACCTAAGGATGGTATCGCTAATCTTAGTCATTCAGTTTTGTTTCTACTGGTCGTACCTGGACCCAGGTCTGGTCCCTGGGGGTCTCTTTCCCCACCTAGAGATCAAAGCTGACATCCTACAACCCATTCTACGGCCGATATTCATCTACGGAGTTGGCTGAACGCGTGCTTGACTTTATTATCTGTTTGCAATGCCTGCGACAAACGCCTTTTAGGAGGGGAGTCCTCAAACATTTGGTTATATGGTGATTTAGAACAGATCTGTGTGTATACGATGCAGTGTGGGCGACATAAACACCTTATGCTTTGTCAATACTCAGGACTCCAAACAATGCAGTTTTTCAGGATCTCCTAAGATTAGTAATGGAGTCACTGGCAGGTATTGTATATAATGTTTATGTAAAGCTATTTATGAAACTATATAGTGTTTTTCAGCCTTCCAGCAGAAGTGGTAGTGTTTAAGGGAGTTTAAACATGGATGAGATAGACATGAGACTATCCTGAACCGAAGACAAAGGACTGTGCAAGGTTTGAGTTGGAATGTTACGACATGTCCCGGACGCAGCAGCGGAGGCAGGCCCAGCAAACCACCCGCGCAGGCTTATTCCGTCACTGATCCCTGGTATTCGGCCTAGCAGTTTGGGTTTTTTTTGCGGGGGGGGGGGGCAGGGGTAGTGTATGAATAGAAATTGCATACAATATTTGGTTCAACCTCTATTAAACCATCATAGAAAAAGATTTTTGGGATTTATTCACTAAAAGGAGAGCTCCCTCACTTCAGCATTTACTATGAGGGGCCCACATATGGTATTGTTTTCAGTAAAAAGGTTGAACTGGCCATATATAATTTAATGGGTTAAGAGACTTTGAAGAAGTATCACTGTTTAACTATGCATTTTACAGGGCCTGCCAATCTCTTCCTTTATCAGAGGTTAAAACAGGATGGGAATAATTAGAATATATATATATATATTATTAGCTTCACTGAACACCAAGCCTGGACGGCAAGTATTTATAATAGTTGTGTAGTATTTTAGTTGACCCTGGACCTTGGTACTTTTATTTATTTTCTAATTGATCAGTTTTATTTTTTTTTTGCTTTTAAGAACTTTCTCTGAAGTTTTGCCATTTCTAACTACAGCTGAGCCTGTGTGGGTTTAGTCTCACAAAATGCTTCCCTAGATTAGCGGGGTTGTTGGGTCCGATATTTATGGCCGTATATTGCAGGACAGCTCAATAAACATTCTTTCGTTAGGAGGTCCCGCTGAGCATACCTGGGAATGTTGGCTCTGGCCACCCGGAGCCTACTCTAGCGAGACGGGGCCCGGCCTGCCCAGGACGGCAGTGGGCGGTCCCACAGATATCGCGGGAAACATTCCATTTAAAGGGGAAATGGGCGGGGAGTGGGGCATGTCAACAACTCGCTCATGTGACCCGGAGGATTCAGGCAATGACCTGGAGAAGCTCCAGGTCAAACCCATAGCATTCCCAGGTATGGAAGTGGGGTGCGCCACAATCCAGGTCCGGGGCCCCGAGATTCCCTGTAGTGACGCGGAGAAGCGGCGGTGTAGAAATGTGTAGTTCGCAGGTATGATTATACAATAAAGCACTTGATTGACAAGTTTTTTTTTTGTTTTGTTTTGTTTTTTTAATTAACCTTTTGAGTACTCGGAGATTTGCAAATATGGAAGTGCTGACTTGGAAACATTACTTATTCATTATAATGATGGGATCATTGTGACGGGATAGTAGGTAATTATGCATTTAATTTAATTATATTTTCTCCACAGCTTTTACAAAATGTAAGATATTAGCTGTGGGTCACAATGGACATGAGTATTATAATATTTCTTGGTATTCGGTAGATAAGTTTACTAAGTTTTCTAAGCTTATTTAATGCCGTGATGTCCCAGCTACGTTGTTGGTTAACAGACTGTTTTTCTGTGACATGCCTGGCATGTCATTGGTCGTTGAGGGGTTAAGGAATTTGCTTTTGATTGGACGTTCTAGCCCAATAGCTTCTCGTTAGCGTTATCCTCTACATGGACAACATGGCGTTTGTTATGGGCAGTTTAATATACATTACAAAACTTAGTGGGGGGGAGGTTCTACTTGTTTGGTTTACAAGCAAATGAATTGCGATCTCTTCTGCTTAAACAAAAATAAAACGCTCATTAGCTTGTGTGTCTAAGGTGATGTTGCTGACCCAGGTGATGTTGCTGACAACAAGGCATTTAGATGAGATTAGCGCAGGGTTGTTGTTTTTTTTTTTTTTTTTTTTTTTTAGCGGTCTGGCCAAAGGACATTAAAATCAAGAATTGCAAAATATGTAATTGTTTTGTACAAACTTACTTTTTAAAGTTAACTTTGACAACATAAACTTTGCTTCAAAGTTAAAAACAATAACATGAAAAATGCTCTTGGGTGTTTTGCTGTTTATTAAAAATGTTCTTTTAAAGGGACAGTCCAGCCATTAAATGCATTTTAGTGGATATAATAGCTGAGTGGCCCCTTTAAATTTACATGGTGTCCCTTAACACCCCCCCCAAAAAAAAAAAATACATTTGCCAACTATTAGGGGATGTTCTGCTGACCTAAACCCTTCCTATAAATAAATATTTTTCCTTTTTTTTTTTTATTCTTGTTTGATATAACCAGCCACTAAGTTTGGGTTTTTCTGTTCTGAAACCTTCAGGGGAATAAAATGACAGATCCGTTATTTGTTTAACACGCTAGTGAGTGGAGTGAATGCTTTGTTAAAGTGGAATGGCAGCTCTAAAGTGATCTTTCAACACTTTAATCTCGAGTGCATGGAGTAAAGAGCCGAACGAAGCATTTACACCGTGACGCTCTTTTAATGGTGATTGCGAGTTGGGCAGGAATGGACAGCATGTACTAAACGTGTTACCTGCCACATGCGGTTATACCAGAGCCATGTTACTGATCCCATGTAGCCGATTCAGCCCTTCCCTGGTTGTTAGGATTAAAGTTCAACGTTACTATATGGATAAGTGCAAGATTTGGAAAGTCATGCCTTTCCTGTGTCAGATGATTTAACATCACCGACGGGTCACATGTAGTGAAATAGCCGGTATTTGTGAAATTGGAGATACAGTAAAGTCTCAGAGGGACGGCAACTGAATGCCAGAAATTCCTCCCGGCTGATCAGTTATGAGGAGCTGCCGGAACCTGGGGGGGGGGCTCTGGCTGTTCAAAAGCAATAGTAAAAACGCACTGAACAGGAGAGTTTGTTCCAGCTTCCTCTCCTCACTATACACTAACCTCATTGAGCTTCTGCTTCAGGAAGAGCGTGGCCCGATCCTATCAAATAAGTGCAATTCTTCTATATTTCCATGGAAATTCCATTAACTAAAGCTTTAAAACAGGTCTTGCTATTTTAGGATCTTTGCATCCTGGCATCTATGGCTACTGCCGTGGGCCAGTACTGAAATTGGCTGTCTGACTTTTTTTTTTCCCCTGGGAAAGCCTATATACAATATTTAATACACAGATGTGCGGGCCGGACATTAACACTAAAACTACCCTATGTATGCCCTATACATGTTTTTTTTTTGTATATATATGTTTGTATACAGTATTGACTACGAAATTAGGTGCACCACATTAACCTGTAATATTATATAAGATTTTTAATTTTTTCTATTAGTTAAACTGTATCATGAAGCGATTTGAAACAATCTGGTTTTACTTCTTGCTGGGATAGTTGCCAATTTAGCGGCTGGGCTACAATTTAGAAGGTAAAATAATCTCTCTGTACACACAGAACAAGGCGCATCCCGAATATGGAAACCACCCAAAAGGAAATGTTCAAATATCTTAAAACCATTTGATTTAAGTGTTTGAGGTCAGTTTATATGTTCACAAATCATTCAAAACCATAAACATGAGAAGAAATGCATGATCGGAGCAAATATGTATAATAATTACACGCACACCTACTTCTTTACAGCATATATGCCATCATCAAAATAACGTGCCAATCTTTGTCTATCACGCCCGAGTAGATGGACCTTCACCCCTTAAGGCTGCCACATCCTAGCAACTAGCTGACAAACCTCTTACCAAAGCATCTAACAGAACCTTTTCATCCAAAGTCCACAAGTGCACCCTGATTGAAGCTTGGCTTTAAGCCCTGTCCTCCATGACCAACAATGCTAAGGTGGACACATTTAGTCTCCTAGAATTTATGGTTTTACACAAGTTCTCTGGCCATCTACTCACCACCACCAAGGCTATCCAATAAAGAGAAGCAAGATGTGGTTATATCTGAGGGGAGATAAGGTTCCCTTTGGTCCAAAATATGTCAAATATAGACAAGCAGAAAATACTTTGGAAAACCATGTGGCTCAAGGTCAATGGTGGTCACACAGACTGAAACCCCTTTATATTCTACTGTAACAACATTTTCCAGCTGGATTTTTTCTTAATGGCATAATCGCAGATCAAATCCCTGCTTGAATACAGGTGATTTAAAGAATCTTTTACCTCTTTGCATGCAATGGTTTTAGTAGTAATGCTGTTTGATTTGCTTTTGTTGCCACAATGAGTGAGTTAATACAATGGAAACTTTGTGATCTCATATTATAGGGTTAATATAGCGTCGGGCTTAAGAAAATGTCAGCAAATGTTCATAGAATTTGCTGAAGAACAGCACCTGGCCCTAAATGCATACAGCAAGGCAATTAAAGCATGAGCAATGTGAGCAGATATGCCCCTTTTTTGTTCTGACCCAACTATTCAATGTTCTTTTCTTCCAGAGTGAAGCAGAAATCAAGAGACTGTAATTTTTTTGTGCATAGATGGCGACATTCAGGAGGGCGTTATAGTGACGCAGGAAGCGGCGCCGCGAGGACCGATTGAAGCTATGTTTTTGAGTTTTACAAATAGAGATGTTGCTTGCTTCTCAGTGCAAGAGGAGATACGCGTACAAAAGTTTTGGGTAATAAATGTAATTATAAAATTCTGGATTCTCATCGCTTTTGGTCTCTTCCAAACCAACTACATATATGTTTATATAAACTTGTTAGGTCAGTATCTATTCTGTGCGTGTATATAATGTTCTTATATATTGGGGTATGGATTTACTAAGACACAATGGCCTCGGCCGGTACTAGGGTGTCATGTCGTGTACGAGGGTGTAGCTACATGTTAACTGTGCCTTATTCAGTTACAGCCCTGTCCACAATGTGATTTAGTGATGCAATTTTGGGATTTGTAATGTGTGTATAAGTTGAATACAATAAAACGGTTGGATATGATGGTAGTGGAAAAGATTTATTTATTTTACCCTCTCATCTGCTTGCTCTCCCGTTAGCAGCCCAACTGCTTAGTGCGGTCTCGTTGGATTCCAGATCATGTAGCCCTGTAAGCAGTTCGGTTATACTGCTACTCTCTGTCCTGTAAGAATTCTACACAGCGTTTTCCCATCCTCCATGTTTCGCTCTTCACAGAAGTGGAAGTATTGAATGTCTGGAGGCTGCCCTGGAATCCTGCCTGTCAGCAGTGGTGATCAGTGTTTCATCCTGACAAACATCATAGGGCTTGCTCAGAGTTGACACTAAAGAATCGGCACCAGCTGTGTGCAGCCCCCATGCTGTGTGCCATGATGAGACACATGCCTCATTCTCCACACAGTATTGCCAGGAAGCCACAGCTGGGAGCCATGGGAGGGGGGTTCAAATGTGGTCCGTGGGCTACATTTTTGACACTCATGCCCTATAATTCCTTTCCCTCAATCTCATTCATTCTTTTAGTCCTCCCCAAAACTCTTAACCATGCTTCACCGTGTATGGCCAGCAGTCCCCCACAGAGCCCTGACCTCAACCCCATTGAACACTTTTGGGAACGAAGATTGCAAGCCAGGCCTTCTCATCCAACACCAGGGCCTGACTTCACAAATGCTCTACTGGATGGGCAAAAATCCCCATGGAAACATTTTGTGGAAAGCCTTCCCAGAAGAGCAGAGGCTGTTATAGCTGCAGCGGGGAGAACAACTACATATTAATATTAAAGATATGTTAATGTCTACCCATTGTACAGATCTGCGGAATCGGATGGCAATATATAAAACAAACATAATATGTGTTTAGAATGCAATGTCATCAAAGTCCCCATTGGTTTAATTGCCGGGTGTCACAATAAATGTAATTTTTTTTTAAAGTGCAATCCTCCAGTAGCTCCTAGTTTTTATTTTAGCAGCTGTATGCATAGTTAGCAATTTCTCGACAGCAAAATGCCAGGTCTGATACAGTGACTGGTAGAGGCTTTGTGTTTAAGGGCGAATGTTGCAGACCGAGCGCTGAAACACCCCACGACCACCAATTTTATTTTTGCTAATAACGTAGCAATCGAGAGCAGTCTGTACTCTGATCCTCTGGTAACAAATGATACTAGATAGACTATGTGACTAATTGTAGTATTGTGATTACCTTGGTATATCAGGTTACATGTTTAAACAAAGGCTTGATCCGTGCACGGCGATCCCGGACCGCTCGGTATTCTTTCTATCCCTGGGGCATGCCGAGCTCCATAGGCCACCTGCTTGGCACAGGTGGTCCCGAGGCCTAAAATGCACAAAACAAAACACACAAGCTTCCAGCTAGCCCCTGCAGACGTCTCGTATCATATTACGTTTTACCAAACAATAACGCAGATTTGCCCTAATATTATTCCCTGGATAATGCTGATGGTGCGAGCAAATTGTCCTTCAATCTAAATAGCTTCTGCTGGTTTACAGCCAGATGATGTTGAATATAACGATGGATGGGGCAGACCTTTCCTGCTTCAATTATGGTTTTAATCTTAGATTTTGGCAGTTCATCATCAGATACGTGTAACAATAACCACTACACACAGTAAGACTGACATCAAAAGATTGTTTGATCGCGTTACTTAGTAATACGATGTAATGCAAATGGTAGGCCAGAGGTGTGAAAGAGTTTATATGTCAAGAATTGAAATCTCCCTTGTAAGATAAGAGCCCACCTATAACTTTGCACTGTGCAGCAGCAGTGGAGGAATACAATTAAATTAAATGTTAGCTTTATGGTTTCAAAACAAATGTGATTTCTTTCTTTTGTTTTAAGTGAATTAATTGAAAAACAAGTTTTGATATTAACACTATGAAGGAAACCATATTGACAGGTTAGTAGGCATTGACAATACTCTGCATATTCTCCTGACATGGGTTAAAAATGGTCGATATTCACAGATTTGTCTTTACAAGGAAAATGTTTGGTGAATTATATTAAATAAGTTCCAGAAGTTTCATGTTGTTAGGAGAGATGCATAAGCCACTTGTCACTTGAGCTTTTATTGTAGAGAACCAGTGGTAGTTTAATGACGCTGGACTGTCATGGAGACCTTGAACAGCAAGTTTCAGTTTAGTATTTGTATCCGGAAACATTTCACAGCACATCACAATTGCCTCTTTATGTGTTCATTTCTTGGCAAGGATTCAACTATTTCAGTGGCCATTTCATGAACATTTTGATGATGGACACACATAGAAACATAGAATTTGTCAGCAGATAAAAACCGTTCTGTCCATCCAGTCTGCCCATTTGTGTCCTGCTGTAAGACCTGAAACATTATATTGTCATTGACCTTGTCTTATATCTGATACATGCTTGAATTTCTGGTCTCTTGCCGTTTACCATTGTGCTGGAAGGCTATTCAACGCATCTATCTCCTTATCAATGAAATAATATAAAACTGATAACCTGGTGTATCGCTTTTACAGCTGTTACTGCTATTACTGGTTTGCTTATGTTACTAATTGGCTGCAATGGTGAATACAGATTGACTTTGTAGACCCTGGGGATCTCTCTTGTAAATAAAGGGCATCATGGCTACCCTTATATATGTTCCAAAATGATATACTTTATCTTTTTTTTTAAAGAGGAAGAAACTTGAATTCCTTCTGTAAAGGTCATACAGTAATCAGGAAATCAAGCAAGCAAAATCATCCTATTTGATGCTTCCTATGGTGTCCGCTTTGACACCACAGAAAAGGAATGGCCTAACTTCTGTTCAGACATTCAAAATCTTTCAGTGTAACAGAGCTCCGTATGAGTTACACCGAATCTGTCAGGATCCAATATCTGTCAGGATCCAATATCATTATAAGTAACCTGCTAGGCTACGGCGCTGAGTGCCAGAGAAGCCGGAATGTCATTCCTGCAACTGTGACAGCTTTTATTATTACCGTCTGCCCAGGCTCCTACGACAATGGCTCCATTATCAAAGCGTTAACTTATAAAGTTGCAGAAAATTACAATGCAAGACCTTGAAAATTGGCTTCTGAACATAGGATATTTGTGTGTATTTGTGCTTTACCACACATTTATAGATGAGCAAAACAGTGATGTTGTGATATAGTTCATTTTTGTAACGTAATGTAAAGGGATATAGCCCTTACAGTATATTGATCGCGAGATGTGTCGGCTTCAAAGTTGGCAAAATAATAGGTATCATTGATAATGTATGGCTCCTCAACTGTTACTACTTGTATCTTTTATTTTTGTACTATCTACTACTGATCTCTATTAACATATCCTTTTCTGGAAGAAGTTAATGTTTTTTGCACGTGTATGTAGGCAGTCCTTCTTTATATATCAGAGTATATCAGTTATAAAAGGTTAAATTCAGGAGAATATGTGGGAAAAGCAGCTTTAAGACGTATTTGTGTCCCTAAAGATACTGTACATATAGCAGTTTGATAATTTAGTGATGCCAAAAGTGTCAATCCTCAAGAAAAGAAAGTCTCCGATGGATGATCAGCTATAAAATGATTCTTCTTGACATTCTATGTTCACTTTTTCAAGTGTTAGTAGAACATCAGTACAAGTGAGTAATATTATGTTAGCAAACATAAAGTCGCCTTAAGTGCCCAAGCAGGTTAAACTGCTGTTACCACATTTTTTCCATAAAGTGGGACCTACTCAGCGTGAGGACAATCTTTCTGTATAAAAAAGCATTTTTATAGAAAAATTTTGATTTATAAGTTTTCATTGGATAAACATTTTTTTGTGCGTGTATAAAGTATGATGTAGATAACACCAGATTCAGGAGCTTGGGGCCCTGGAGCACCTATACAAAAATGACCCTTCTTTTCTCGCACCCAACTATTTTGTCCCATGTCAACACAAATAAAACCTGAACATGTAAAATAATACAAATGCATTGAGATTCCTCTACATTCTTTCATGATGTCATGCTATGTTTCTATTAAGTGTTGCCACCTGCATAAGCCTGTGTAACGTGGAAGGGAGGGAAAGTAAAGGGGAGGGAAAGTAAAGGGGAGCGAAGCAAGGGAAGACGAAGGAGCAACCAGGCAGAACACATGATGTTTTAATATTGTCAGTTGAATCCCTTGGTAAAATGATTGCCAATTCTTGTTCAATGCCTTATGATACAAGATGAAAACACTTCCTTGAAAACAAAGCCATTGCATTGTGAACAAAGGTGAACAAATAAAGCAAGGAACAAGGTTGTGGTATTTTGCAGTGAGCATACAATCCACAAGAGAATACACACCAATTGTGCCTCAACTGCTCTGGAAAAAATCCTATTTTGTGTGGAATACATTGCTTTCAAGGCTTTGGGTATTTCCATAGTTTCACGGTTCAGGTTGAGATACTTAAAGAGCGCTTGTGATTTTAGAGGTCAAGAATATAAAATGATCCCAGGGCAATGTCAGTACGCTCTCATTGTTAATGATGCTAGAATGATTTATAGGGTTAAATTCAATGCGTTTTTATAAAGAGGAGATTGCATGATATATGTATATTCAGTGGTATGTGACTCCTACGTAACTAATAAAAAAAATAACGGGCTCACTGACACAGTTGCATGGCTCCCAGGCACCCCAGTAACAGAGAGGTCTATCGGGGTTGTGTGGCATGGAAGAAAGGAAGGAGAGCGAGCTGCACTGTGGATGGAAGAGGGTGAGAAAAAGGAGAAGGTATGAAAGGGAAAGGAAAAGGAGGAGACGGCGAGAGAAGGGTGAGTGTGTGGCTGTATATGTACTCATAAGTACATGATGTTAAGAGCATCTGTGTGCATGCTTATTTGGTATTACTGTGAGTGGGTGAATGTTAGTGTGCAATTCATGGGGGAGGGGGCACAAAAAAAATACCGTACCTATTCTTTCTAATGAAGCCCAATATCTCCATAGACTTTCCTTAGAGTATTCCGTTTGGTGATTGAGACTAAGCCAGCCTATTACCTACAGCACAAGTTGAAAGTAAGGCGTCATGGTGCCCGCCTCATATAGTGGGCTAAGATAACAGAGTTAGAACACACAAATGGCTAACATGCCTTATGCAAGCAAAAGAAAAACAGCACACTAATTGAAAACGTATTTTTATATGACACTAGTAATAACATGTTTGGCGGATGTTCCCCTTAAATTATTTTAATGATTTAATGTGTATCTGTGTTGGAAAGCTTAAAGTTAAAAGGTTGAATTTTGTTTTACTCTTTGTTGTGGTTAATCAATAGAGTTTTGACATATTTCTATTCCTCTTGCCGGGACGGTATCACTGCTTCATCAAATTAACCACATCAAAGTTAAAGAACGCACCTGCTGGCTGACAATGTGTCAATTTGAAGTGGGTTATCACCAATTAAGACTTGAATACGTTACCATGCTTTTGGCTTTTTCATGTTTTAAACCTTTTGTTTTGTTATACTATGATGCTACTGTGCCATGTACATGTTATTCTGCGTCCTTTTCCCTTTTCTGAGTTTTCTTTTTGGTGGTGTATGTTTGTGTGTATATATTAGACTTGGGCGCTGGCGGGTTTGTCTTCGTGAAAAAAAAAAAATCTTCATATTCCACGAATATTCAGCCATTCCTGTGTTGGTTTTGGCGAATATTTGTGTACGTTTTTTTGTTTGGTTTTCTCTTCTTTTCTGCTGTTTTTTTTTTATCAGGGGTTAATACAGGGTTAACATGGTAACAGTTAGCAGCAGCTTTGGTGCCAGGATCAAGTCCCCACTCCTGGTTTTCATGTCCTCCCAAATACGTATTCACAAGTCTAGTGTGTGCGTGTGTATGTGTGTGTATATATAAGTATATATTTGTGTTATTACCGCATTATTTATTAAGTGGAAACAAATTATGCATCGCTGTACAATGTAAATGGGGCAGTTAACACACTTCATATGTGCAGGCCATTCCATCATTCCCCATCCCCTTTCATCACCCTCAGAGTCAGTTTGTCCCCCCATTCACTGTGCCGCACCTTGTTTTTCCTACTGAATAAGACATACGTTTGCAAGTATTAATAAATTTACATATGAAACATAGCATTGAGTGTACAGAGAAGCTAAATAACATACAAACCCAGCCTTGCAGGTATAAATCAACCAGCAAATGCAGCAACAACGATTCAAATGAATAATGCATGGAAACCCTAGATCCCAGACCTAGATCACAGGTCACACACCCCAAAGGCCAACCCTGGCACCAGGATTGTACACATAGGACTTGTGCCAGGGCCCAGACTGCAACCACAGGACCTCCCCACCACTCAGATTGGATGCATAGGACTTGCCATCTTTGTCCCCAAACTGCATGTCTGTGATATCTTTGCCCCGCATTAAAGACGGCCCGAGTCTCATACTCACCCTATCTACTGCAATGTGCGCCTTGATAAAAAGGTAATCTACGGACCCAGCCTCTGTAAATATTATTATTAAATCAACTAATCAAAATAGAAATAATTATGGTGTAAACTTAATGAAACCTTAGCTTCGCAATTATGAATCGGTTAAGTCATCAGGCAATTCCCAAGTGCTGCTTTCCATTACGATTTCCTGCTTAAACACTTGGCTATATAGGACAGTAGAAAAGAGGAAAACATTGTCCACCTACATCCTCAGAATCAACAAGGAAAAAAAATGAGATCCTTCTGGACGTCATTACTTCCAGCTATTACTATATCTGCCGTATCAGTTACTCGCTGCTGAACCTGTCTGTATCGTATGTTTCTGTTTAAATGTTTCCTACATTTTATCATCTGCCATTTTTAACACAGCTATCATACGTGTTGAGGCTTTACAAATAAAGCTTGTCGATAATAATCATTTGAAAATAATACTCATGGAAACGCAGACTTTGACGGCAGAAAAGAATCATTCAGCCCATCTCTTCTGATGTAAAGACTCAGACCCTAATCAGTCTTTGGTCCTGTCTTAGATTCAGTATATTGCAAAGCCTAAGGCCAGTTAGTGACATCGGACGGCAGCAGACGTGATGTCAGAGGGAGTTGGGAAGAAATACGTAAATAGTTTTACAAGAAACGTATAACTCTAAATTAAGCGAAAAGAGTAAAAAAAAAACTAAAATATACATTATAAATGCTAAAACTGCCAAAAAAACAGTCTCTTCATGAGACACCCGCGTGCCGTGCTGGGGACGAGACACCCGCGTGCTCTGTGTGGACTGGGCATCCTCTGTGTTCTGCGTGCACAGTGGCAGGAAAGTGTTCCCACTGAAATGAATAGGCGCGCTTTCCGTGCATGGAGGCGTCATGTTATCTCCCCTCCCCTGTAATGTTCGCCGGAAGAAAGTATATCACGTGTTACGTTACATGTTGGGCCGGAGACATTTACTCCGTGGAAAATAGTTTAGGAGGGACTCTGCAGATTCCCCGCCATACATTTACCGCTATTATATGCCTTAAAGGCAGTGGTGGGATTCAGCCGGTTCTTGACAGTTCGCGCAAACTGTTTCTTTAAAAATGTAAAGTTTGCCAAACCATTTCTTAATTACCCTGTTATAGGCCGCACTCCCCCCTCACTTTAAGTCTTTAAAAGGTGCAGCCTATAATCCGAGTTTAGCGTAATTCGTATCGCCCGACGCCTGGGACATGCAACTCCGGGCACCGGTCAGGTTTTTTTTTTTTTATTTAGCCCTGCTGCAGGCAAACAGCAGGGTGAGGATCCTGACACCCCGCAGAGCTGCAGGAAACCTTTATCCTCCTCTCTGGTATCCGGGGAGCGCCGGCATAGAAGCCACGGCAGATGTGACGAGCAGCAGCAGCAGAGGTTGTCTACGTGCATCGCACAGACATACAGACATAGGCTCCAGGGGGTCAGATTGGCATACCTGGGGGGGGCATAAAGCATATCAGTAGGAAGTGTCATATCAGGGGAGCAGAGGGGAATATCTATAAGTAAGGTGGATTATGAATTAAAGGGGGACCTTAAAATGGCTATTGGCTATTTGACTATGCTGCATAATAGATACTAAAAATGTTAACATACATGTATTCCTGCTCATTAGATAAAATAGTGTTTTACCGTTCCACTCATGTATTTTTTTCTTTAAAAATCGAGCCAATACGGTATAATGGTATTTAGCATTAATTAATGGTAATTAAAAGTATGCAGTGGTGATTTTTAGATTGAATGTGATTTTTTGTTATGTGACTCTGGTATTAGTCTGGTAATAATTTGCTTATGTTTTTTTTTCTTTATTATTAATAAAATAAACATTTATGATGTTAAATGTATAAATGGTATATATTGTAAATATATATTTGTTATTAATATAATGGTAATAAGCATTAGAGTCTGTGTGTGTGACTGCCTGAGTCTGTGTGGTGGACTTGTGGTGATTATCGTGTGTGTGTGTGGGTGTTGACTTGCCTGAGTCTCTTGTGTGGGTGTGTGGCTGCCTGAGTCTCTGTTGTGTGTGTGTGTGTGACTGCCTGAGTCTCTGTGTGTGGTTGTGGGTGTGAGGCCTGAGTCTCTGTGTGGGTTGTTTGGTGCCTGAGTCTCGGTCGATGTGACTGCCTGAGGTCTCTCGTGTGTGTGTGTGGGGTGTGACTGCCAGTCTTGTGTGTGCTGTGTGAATTCTGAGTCTCTGTGTGTGTCTGTGTGAATGTCTGAGTCTGCTGTGTGGTGTGTGTGTGACTTTCTGTGTCTTTGTGTGGGTGTGACTGCTGAGTCTCTGGGTGTGTCGTGTGACTGCCTGAGTCTCTGACGGGGTTGTGTGTGACTTTCTGTGTCTCTGGGTGAAGTTTAGCTCTCTGTGTGTGTGGCTGCTGAGATCTGTGTTGTGTTGGCGCCTGAGTCTCTGTGTGTGGTGTGTCTGTCGTGTGTGTGACTTTCTGTGTCTTTGTGTGGGTGTGATGTCTGAGTCTCTGTGTGGGTGTGTGTGTGTGACTTTCTGTGTCTCTGTGTGTGTGAATGTCTGAGTCTCTGTGTGGGTGTGTGTGTGTGACTTTCTGTGTCTCTGTGTGTGTGAATGTCTGAGTCTCTGTGTGGGTGTGTGTGTGTGACTTTCTGTGTCTCTGTGTGTGTGAATGTCTGAGTCTCTGTGTGGGTGTGTGTGTGACTTTGTGTGGGTGTGACTGCCTGAGTCTCTGTGTGACCGCCTGAGTCTCTGTGTGGGTGTGTTTTTTATTTTCCACTGGAAAGTGGTTACTAAAAAAATTTGAATCCCACTACTGGTTAAAGGGCATCACTTTAAGGGGTGAAAACATAAAAACCCAGCAGCAGCAGTTATGGTGACCGGGCTGGTAGTCTTATTTGGTGATAAATCTGCCAGGTTATACACACCACCCGGTAACAACGTATAGAGGCTCCAACATACGGTTTGTACTAAAAGTGTATTTCTAGGGCAGTTAACAGCACGGCCGTCTCTCAGACACAAACACAGATATGCTCAGGTGACTGGCATCTATCAGCAGGGTCCCATGTTATTAATAACCGGGAAGCCCTTTACTGAGGAGGCAGAGGCCTAGACACTGAGGTCGCCAGCTTGCCACTGATGACCCTTCCGGTCAATGATAACCTAACGGAAGCTGCACGTGTCTATTATTTTATGTTATGTTATAAAAGGTAAGCCATATTCTAACGTTTATTCGCGTTAATAAGTAACTGTCTGGATGCTATCAGGTCGGGAGAACGGTAAAAGGAACGAATCACTATAGGGAACGCTACATGGTCTGATACATATTCAAACGCAAAACGTGACATAACCATTGGCGTAAATGTGCTAATGAAGCCCACTTAACGCTAAACGGGCCTGCGAGGGGATAAATGGCACGAAGGGGTTCAGTAACCGGGCGCAGCAACAGCACCAACCATGTGAGCGTGGTAAGATGGCGGCTAGCACTAGGGCGTAGCGATATGTCTGAAGTCGCAGTCGGGTGTAGCAAGATGGCGGTGAGTTAGACGACAGATTCCGGGTGCGGTCTGGTTTGGAGGCGGGGTTTCTCGCACAGCCTTGCGAGTCCCGCCTAGTTTCCGTGTCAGACTGAGTAGCGGGGGACCGCGTCTTCCCCCCCACACCCCGAGTGCGGCGAGCCCCAGACCCCGGTGGAGCGCTAGGAAGATGTCGGCTCTCGCGGCCTGGTTCTGGAACGAGCGCTTTTGGCTGCCACAGAACGTCACCTGGGCGGACTTGGCGGACACAGAGTCCGGGGAGCAGTACCCACGAGCTGGACACATCCTGTCCGCCTTCCCCGTAGCACTAGGGATCTTCGCAGTCAGGCTGTTATTCGAAAGGTGAGGGGTCCTCCGGCGCCTCGTCTGCCCGACCAGCGAGTGTCGTCTGGGGGAACGGGCCTATACTCCATCTGGCTTAGCGGTCGCACATACCGTGAGGCTGCGGGAGTGCGTGTTTGTCTCTCGGTCTCTCATTCTGGGTGCTGGCACGATGGGCCCAAAGGCTGTGGCGCTATCTCAGCACCGATCTCCCCGGGATCCGTGGAGCCGAATCACCGGGCCGGGAGTTTCTTGGGCTGTCACGGCGGCTCTGTCTCGTCCTGTCGGTCCAGGCTGAGCAGGCGGTGCGGAGAAGCCTCTGCAGATGTCTCATGTTTTGTACATACATGTACCCGGCATGGCATGTCTGCTTAGTCCTTTGGGCTTGAGGTCTTGTGATTTGGTTGCCTGTGGCTGGTTGACATCAGCGAGCTGTTCGCACTGAGAGGATCCGGATGCTTTTTCTATCCCTGCGATGATGGCTTTTCTGGTGCAGATTCTGTGATGGTAAAAATGCCGTGTATTGTGCAGGAAGCTGCTTCTAGGTATAGTTTGGCTGCCATTGTTCATACCTCTTATTTCTGTGAGTCAGATCATGTTATACACTACTTCTGCCCTGATTACCCGTTGTACAGCGCTGAGAGATATGATGGCGATATATAAAATAATAATCGCATGTTCCAAAGACTAGTTGCAGTCTCTTGTGGGTCATCCATTCCTCTTCCCACCTGGTATTAGCAGATTTGTCATGTGCTGATCTATAGCAAAGGCTAAAGAAGGCGACAAACGCTTAACATGACCATCGTAGAATAAACGCCTTCTGAGTCGGTGATATTGATGACCCCTAACCTTCTATTAGAATGGCCAGCGAGCCCTAGTGGCACGCGATGCCGATGGCCGGAGCTTTCGAGTCCGTTGGATACCCAGTGTATGTTGTGTTGGTATACGCTGTGCGCGGCTTGCTTGGGTCAGGATGTCACAATAATGTCGCAAGCTGAGTGCTGCATTCTATGTTCGGGGAAATGGCTTTATTCATGAATCTAGCCCTGGCTGTGGAAATGCCATCCTCCTTATTATCGGGCTTTTTAGAATGATGTGATAGTTACGTGACACTAATAGCATAGTATTAAGAAAAAAGGTTGACTTGTTTCCATCCTGGATGTTGTAACCATTGGCCTGAAATGCTGTGTTTGTCCTCTTGTCACCATGGAGGTAAAATGTTATGTTCTTTGTCCTGTGAAGGCTTTATGGAACCTCCGCTTCATCCTTATCTCAGATATTGTCTCTCCTGATCAGATGAAGAAGTTCATGGGAATGTCACTGAGATGTACTCAGTGGTAGTGTTTTTCTGGAAGTGGAAGTGTCTCTCAGGAATGAGTGGTACTCGTGTTACCGGTTATCCTGATAGGTATCAAAACGCTCTGTTTTAGTACCGGTAATTCAATGGAAAAAAATATACATTGTAAATCATGTGCTGGCCGCTCCTCAGAAAACCACAATGTTCCAGCTGCTTTGTGACAGGGATTCTATAGTGCTGGTCCTTAATGTACAGAAATGCAGTGAGATGGCGCTGTCCGGTCTCTCTAAGGCATATACAGCGATGTGGCCGGTGTTTAGACCTCCGTAGTGCTGCGGTGGATTAGGACTTGGCCAACACTTGCTTAATGTGTAAAATTCACATGTGTGTAAAATGTCATAAAACAGGTACACACAAGTCTTCAACACACGCAGCTTGCAGGTGGGTCCCTGGTATTTGGACATTAGTGTAGTAGAACCCGTGTTTGTAGTCACCCGGCTTTCACGATTGCCAATTACATCTGAGGAGGGGACGTGTGAGGTTGTGAAAGGTTATGTAACTCTTAATGGATGTTGGTTAACTATAAAGTGTCCTAGATGTAAATCATCATTGGGCTCTGCCAGTAATAGGCGTTGTTACATTACAAGAATCTCAATTGCTACTGTGAAAATGATAGACATGTTACTCACGTGTTCTCTGTTCCACCTGCATGTTCTAGAGCAGTTTCTCTGTAGACGGCAAACTTGCAGCTGGTCTTCAGCCAACGCGCCGTGTTGTAAATAGGAAACCGCTGCCTGAATGTGTGTTTCCCTGCAACCGAGAAACCAAACAGGACTTTCATAAACGTGATCGTCCGTGAGCACAGGAGTCTACACACGAGGCTATAAATATTATTAATGTGCTTGGGAACCCAGCAAGAGCTCCAGTGAGGGATATGTTGTATTAAATGCTGTCATATAATTATGGGCTGCCATATTTACATTTTGCTGCCATCGTAAATCATGTAATTGGTGGTCTTTGGTATCTGAAAGCAGTACACATGGTCTCCAAGATGTACAGAACATTTTGATCTGAAATTAATTTGGCTTTTTTTTTTTTTATACAAGGCGTTGAAACTTACGTTTGAAAAGTGCGATTGCTTTTAATTGTCTGACTTCATACAGAACCTTTACACTTGCTTTATTTTAAACTAATTCTGTACAATAATGTTCCTTCCAGGTTCATCGCAAAGCCATGTGCGCTTCGATTAGGCATACAGGGCAGCGGCCCACGCAGAGCACAGCCCAACGCCATCCTAGAAAAAGTCTTTATGTCCATCACAAAGGTTAGTAGCATCTGGCAGCTAAACTGCTGCTAGAGATCCCGGCCTTCATAACCTCCGTAAATCTTACTGTCCAGCGTTAATCCGTCATTCAGCCTTCTGCATCACACAACATACGAGTAATCCTATAGAGCAAGATCACTGAATGAATGTAAAGCAATCCGGAACATTGTGGATTATATATTCTTATAGGTTCTATGTGTTCTGCCATTTGTGTACAGCTGCATACGTGTGTATAGCTTTAATCTTGCATGTGTGTCTTTAAGTACCCCTTACAAATGGGCCTTTGTGAATTGCTTGACTTGTCCCAAGGAGGTCTGGGTTCCTCTGGGTAAAGTGTTTATCAGTTTTATACCTAAATAGAACTGCAGCAACACAACGGAAATTTGTTTGGGTCACATGGGGACAGGGGTGCATCTAGGTCCTTGGCATTTCTCTGCTTATAGAACACTGCATGTTTTTGGATAAAGTGTTGGTTTGGTCTTTGGACAATATTTGTTTAAAATGTGTAATCAATAATTCCTTTAACATTAAAGTCTGAGTCAACTGACCGCTCACTGTAAAGTGCGTTGTTTATTTGGATAATCCAGTGTTGGATGTTTCCTTATCTTCCTTCCTCTAAATGGCTTTCCCTCCCCGACATAGCAGGCACCCTTCCTACATGCATTCTTTTCTGCTTCTTCTTCACGATATGCTGTGCTTCAGTCCCGCTGGCAGCCGAAACAATGGCATGCCCCCCGCTGGCAGCCGAAACAATGGCACGCCCCCCGCTGGGAATAGGTGCTGTATATTACTGGCTGCCTGCTTTGTGAAGAACAAAAAAAAACTTTTTCATGCTTCAGGACCGGACAGTAGACTGATAATAATACATCGACTCATTATCTTTGGAGGTTCTTATTTAAGGGTCATAGTTTGTCTCTTTTCCAGAGACGGAAAAAACATAAAGCAGCAGTGGATGTTAAGGGCCAAGCGAGGACTATGTGAAGCCTCTTATTGTTTAAAAAGTTTATTTTATGGAGTTCTGCGTTTTTTATTTAAAGTGAACCTTTTGTACTTAATGTAATAACTAATTACCTTGTTGTGAGAAATATTTAAATAAGCTTCCCTAAAGCGCAGGGCGAGTGCCGGCAAATGGTCCGATTTGACAGCAGTCTGGGTGATGGACTTCTTCTACCAGTAGATAATTTGATGGACTTCTTCTTCCAGTAGATAATCTGATGGACTTCTTCTTCCAGTAGATAATCTGATGGACTTCTTCTTCCAGTAGATAATCTGATGGACTTCTTCTTCCAGTAGATAATCTGATGGACTTCTTCTTCCAGTAGATAATCTGTGCTCTTCTAGATCCTTGGTCTAGAGCAGGGGGCTGTGTGTGTGTCTTTCTTTGTATTAACGTGGGTCTTCCACAAACAGCCATAGCTATAGTTTTTATTTCTGTTGATAGCACCATGAACAGGTCTAACTGAAGAGTGTCACGATATCCCTTTTCTAGGACACATTTATTTCCAGTACCTTAAAGCTAAAGTGATCCGCTTTACCAGGAGATTGATGCGTTAGAGATCACCTCGTGGGAAATAGTGGGTCCTGTTAAACGTTGCCCAGGGCCGTGTTTGGATAGAGCTGGTTGAGGCCCTTGTGACTTCCTTCAGGGCCGAGAGGTACTTTGCTGCTCTGCTGCGTAACGGAGTGCGCAATAAATCATGATTTTGTTTGCTGCCTTACTTGGTTTCCTTTAAGACCAGGAAGTAGCATTAACCCCAACTATGTGTGTCTTTCCTTTTTTATATTCTTTTCAAGGAAACACCTGCTCCATTAGGTCAACAGCATTTATTTCTTTAAATCGGGCATTTTTCTGTTGCATCAACAAACTTGAGTTGTGGTTCACTGCAGGGGTAATTGTTTTCCTGACCCACTTTAAAAGTTGCCTAAATGTCCCTCCTCCTCTTGGTTATTTTTCCCCTCAGGTTTCGTAATAGAAACGCCAAGCATGTTTATCTTTGTGCAAATTAGATGGAATCTAACTCTGCGTTTTCGACCCTTCACACGGAGGGCAGAGTTTTATGTGCGTTTTGGAGAATCTAAGACGTTATCAATGCTGTAGTGCTCAGGGAAGCCATAAAAGCCATATAACCCCTCCAGGTGACCTTAGCTGTGCACCTTGCACGTTAATATCACCATTGGCTTAGTAATAACAGGTGTGGGTGGAATGGAGGACGATTTAGGGTAAAGTCTGCTTATTGTGCCTCTCTGTCAATGATTTGCTTGGATTTTACCATGTAACCCAATCCGCCGTTTTGTTAATATTCTGTCGGTGTATTCTTCATGAGTTTGTATCCATTCTCTACACTTCTATACGGCAGGTTATATTTAGTGCGTCAGCCAAAGGAGCTTTAAGGGGTTTGGTTTTACTGCTGTTAATACCCTAGTATGTTTTATGGTGCTGATTTTGTAGCCCTTCACGTGAAGGTGTGCCTCCAGGCTCCTAATCCGTGCAGAACATGCCCCAGTGTAAAAGAGCAATTACAATATAATATCTAACATCAAACGGAAGAGGCTACTCGCCGCTCCAGAATGAACGGCGGAACATGCCTCCATTATCACTGGTTTGTGAGACAATTTTAGTCTCTGAATAGCTTTTCTTAGTAGCTTCTGCTGAACCCTTTCTTCAACTGGATTGCTCAGGTTTCTCATCTAAACATACACAAAGGGGCAGCTTCCTGCATATGTTGATAGTTTTCACTATTGATTTTTTTTCTTCTTCATGCAAATGCTTGACCCTCTGCCTAATATTGTGAAGGTCCCTTTTTGCCACCAAAGCAGCTTAGATCTCTGAAGGTGTTCTGAGGGATCTGTCACCAAGACGTTGGCAACAGGTCCTTTAATTATTGTAAGTTGCGAGGTGGGGCCTCCATGGATCGTGTTTGTTTGTCCAGCACATCCCACAGATGCTCGATTGGATTGAGATCTGGGCAATTTGGAGGCCAAGTCAGCACCTTGAACTCGTTGTGTTCCTTAAACCATTCTTGAACCGTTTTTGCTTTTGTGGTAGGGTGCATTATCCTGCTAAAAGAGTCCAATGCCATCAGGGAATATCATGTCCATGAAAGGGTGTACAGGGACTGCAACAATGCTTAGGTAGGTAATACATGTCAAAGTAACATCAACATGAATAGCAGGACCCAATGTTTCCCAGAAGATCATTGCCAAAAGCATCACGCTGCCTCCGCCGGCTTGCCTTCCGTACCCGATAATCCACATGATGTAAAAGAAAACGTCAGACCAGGCCACCCTCTTCCATTTCTCCGTGGTCCAGTTCTTATGCTCACGTGCCCATTGTAGGCGCTTTCATTAGTGGATAAGGGTCAGCATGGGCACCCTGACTGGTCTAAGGCTACACAGCAAACTGACACCTTTCTATCAGAACCAGCATTAACTCTTTCAGCAATTTGAAACACCCCACAAGAGCTCTGACCCAGTCGTCTAGCCATTACCATATGACCCTTGTCGAAGTCGGTCAGATCCTTGAGCTTGCCCACATCAGCTTTGAGAATTAAATGTTCCCTTGCTGCCTAATATATCCCACCCACTGACAGGTACCATGATAACAAGATTATCAGTGTTATTCCCTTCACCTGTCAGTGGTTATGTTATAGCTGATCAGTGTATATAGTGAATACAAAACATAAACTTCAATTTTTAGTTCAGAACACAAACAAAAGCTAAGGCAGAATTATTTCCGTGTGTGTATATAATATATTTGTGTACACCAAGTCTCTCCTACCACTGCTAGAGTATTGCTAGATTAAAAATGACCATTTAAAGGGCACTTTTACCGATGGCTCCCTGATGGCACGCATTCCTATGGAGCCCTTTTTTTTACTGATGACCATGTGATCAGCGCACATTGCCCTAGCGCCACCCCATCCCATTTCACTACCTCCAAACCCCTTACGCTAGAAGTATTAAAAATAATACTCTAGGGTACTAAGTAAGGAATTTATGTGGCCCTCTAGAACACAAAAGAAACGTGTAATACCGATAATACACTAATAACACAGAAAAGGGGGATCTTGATTAAACCCGCGTACGGTAAAAATGGCATGACAAAGCCTTGATAAAGTAGGGGTTAAAGTTAACTTCATGGAAGTGAAGTTAAGGAAGACGACCACGTGGAATGTAACATCCCAGATACTTTGGGCTTCGTGTAATCATTCGGCGCGGTTAATATAATTACCAATGGCTTTACACTAAAGGATGACTGGGTAGAAAACCAAAATAATTGCTTCCAGAAGGTTCTGAAGTTAAGTTACCGTACACTGAATAACCCTATGCAGCGGCGCTCACACATTAGAATAAGCCGTATATTTATATATATATATTATATTATATATATATATATATATATATATATATATATATAGTTTTAGTTTGTGTCTAACTCTGAAACGCTGTGTTCTTTAGTGTCCTGATGGAAAGCGTCTGGAAGGCCTATCCAAACAATTGGACTGGGATGCGAGGAAGATACAGAGATGGTTCAGACAGAGGCGGAATCAGGATAAACCCAGCACGCTAACAAAGTTTTGTGAGAGCATGTAAGTAAACGGCACTCCAGCTCTATCCTCTTACAGAGCTCATCTGCTTTCTTTTTTGGGGGATTTGTTTTTTTTTTTTATTTTTTTTATTTTTTTGAGCAGTGTTTCACCTAAAAAGGCTGCCTGAGTATTTTCCCTGTGATAGCCAGAGACAGAGACCACTAACTTCAGGGGGTTATTGTTGGCCATAACTATCTCTACGCTTGTATACGCATTCCCGCCACCTGTTTAGATGTGTGGAGATGAGCAATCACCTGAAACACGTCTTATATTTCAAAGAAAAAAGCTGTCCCCCTGTCAATCATAAAAAAACCCCCAAAAAATAAGATTTGGAGCAGATTCACCATGCACGGAAATCAACGTGAAATTGCTAATAGTGTTTCATGTGATAACCGGGTTTCTTCTTCCTGGTTGAGAGACAGCGATGGAGTGTTTCCTAAAACTGCATAAACTTAGTTTCCCGACAACAATCTAAAACCAGATGTTTTAAGTATATGATTTTTGTAACAGAGGACATTCTGCACTATGTTTGCGGGTGAGATTAGTGTTTCTCTATTATTCCAAGGAAATGCATTTTTGTTTAAAATGTTGCTATGAATAGAGTTATTCTGCCAGTTGAAAACCTAAATATTCAGCTCAATGAAGAATTAACTATCCTTGGTATCAACAACCAAACCCGCAATGCCCTGTTTGCCCTGTATTGGCCACCAGTCGTGGTATTAGGTGATTAAACTCCAATGTCTCCCTGCCTTTGTTTTTAGGTGGAGGTTTACATTTTACCTGTATATCTTTTCCTATGGAATACGATTTCTGTGGTCGGTGAGTGGAACTGCTGTTTTAATTTAATGGGTTTTGTTTTTTTTGGTGTTTTCCTGGGTATTAGGGGATTTTAAGTGTGCGTGTCATTGTGGTGAGATAAGGTCATGGACGGGGATTTTTTATGAAAAATGTTTTTGGCAATCCTGTAGTACATAGCTTAAGACGTATTGGCTATTCATTTGACCGTCTTTATAGCCATTATTCTCTATGAAAGATCAGCCCCGATGCACGGATAATCTGTGAGGTTACTTTTTAAAGTAATCTCCCCCAAATTTACGTTGTGATGATATGTTGGGCCAACTAAGCTCTTCCTGCAGGACAATCTGACGGGCTCACAATACACAGCGAGGCAATCGAGCTGAAATGATCAATTCCCCCGCCAAAAAATACCCTTTGGTGAAGCGGTGCCGGTCGTATGTCACATAAAAACTCTTATGTGTTATTTTTTTGTTGTTGCAGACGCCTTGGTTCTGGGATACACGACAGTGTTGGTATAATTATCCTTATCAGGTACTTGTGGGGTTTGTATATTTATTTAAACAAATGGCGTTTATGTAAAATTAAAGCAAAAATTATTCAGTTTAAACAAAAAATGATTCATGGGGTTACAATATAAAATAAGATTCCTAACAATATTTCTTGATACGAGACAGGCGACACAAATATGCCACATATAGAAAGAAAATGGAGGTGGTGGTGGTGTGTGTATGTATGTATATATATATATACATATATATAATATATATATATATTATATATATATATATATATAATGGGAGTTCCACTCTTAAATACGCCATTTTTGATTACTTTTATCAGTATGTCCAAATTACAGCTCCGGGTGACAAACAAAAAGCACATGTTTTAGAGAATCAGTTTAGGTATTCTTAACGCCGTTATGGCGTTCATTCCGCTTTGAGAGGGAAAGCAGTTATCTTTCTACATATATTTCCGATGTTTACCCTTCTTCTCCTTTCAGCCACTTACTCCGGGGCTATACTACTATTATATCACGGAACTGGCGTTTTACTGGTCCCTAATGTTCTCCCAGTTTACAGATATCAAGCGCAAGGTAAGAATGACAAAGAGCTCCTATTCCTAAATCACGATTAAATAGTCACCATTGTGTTTAATTAAAACAAATGTCGCCCGTTAAATGTTGATTTTTGTCATATTAGTGATAGGGCAAATGTGCATAAATACACGCTGAGCAGCCCCCCCAACTTTTCTCGCTGTAAAATCAGTCGGTATTCTAGGACTCGATTAATTACCAGCGCTTTCTAACAGCTCGATAAGAGGCTGTTTATTTTGCCGTTGTGATGTATTTTTGATGAAGGTATTAAAGTATTTCTGGCTATGTGACTGCGCAGGTACCAAGGAAAGCAAAACCGGCATCCACAATGTTTTGGTTCTTATTTCATCGAAGTGACATGTTACTCTAAATGCAAAACCTTCTTAAAGTGAAGCTGCGGGTTTGATTAACAGGGTTCATTTTCAACTAGTTTTTTCTGCTGCACCCAATAGATGGCTCTGCTCCAAAAATGATTTTAACTCTACAGGAGCCCTTAAGCCATCGGGATCCTGATTAAATGTGCGATTATGCAGCGATCACAGCTTTGTCTACCAGTGGAATCGAATTTATGATTTTAGGAAGGCAAAGTATTTCCTACACATCCTCAGGGCAATCGTCGTCATGTGTCTCCCTAGAACGTAGCCTTGTTACGGTGTGAGTGTGAGTGTGAGCCTGATTTTACTGGCACTCTCCATCCTATAGAAGCATCTGATACGCAGAAGCTGAACTACATTGCTGTGTAATTGCCGGTCAGCATTGTTTGGAATGTAAATCGTCTTTGTGCGTTTCCGTGTGAGTATGCATCCTCCGCACTAACTCTAAGTGTCCTCTTGGTGTAAAAGCCACTGTGCATAACATGAAATCCAGGCCATTAGTTTCTTAATGCACTATGCACACTCATTGCCGTGGGCCTCTGTGATATTCTTGACACTGGGCTAAATTTGTGACACATAATATATAATAAATATATGTATGGATGCGTGTGTGTATGTGCAGTAGTTAAATTGACATTGTAATTGGGGTACAATAGGTATAAATACATTGGGAAAGGTGGCCCCTGTGCTGGAGAGTGATGTTTTTTAAGCATTCATGTTGAATCGTGTTATGACACAACTGTTTTTTGTTAAAGAAATTCTGAAATGATGCCAGACTCTTTTATTGAATGGCAGACCGTATTTGTTTCAATGATGCCGAAGACTTAAAATATTGCATAACTGCCTTAAAAGAGGAGTCCCCCGCAGACCAAATGGTTTCTAACGTATTGGCATTTTAAGCCAATCGGGTGTTGCCGGTGTTTCCAAGAGCTGACATACATTCGGATGTGACGCTATAAAGCCTGCTCGGATAACAGGACTTGCACATTTTTTTTCCATAAGTATTTTTTTTTATATTTAATTTGTGGTTGTATCTGGTGACCAGGAAATGTAGTTGCTTTCCGACCTGCCGTGCGGCAGAAGCAGATGTTTATTCCTGCGGCCTGTCTTTACATCTTTTATTAGCTTTCATTTATATAGAGCAAATGTACTCGGTGCTTCTCACAATAGACACATTCAACGGGTTTGACAAACTAGAACAGACCGGCTAAGACCAGCTGATTTATTCGGTAGAGGGGTCCATGTTCCCAAGTTTATAATGTAGAGGAAATGATTTCAATGTAACTTATGTAGCAAGAACGATAATCTAGTTATATAGTGCGGCGTAAGCTTGAACTCGGGTTATTTCCGAGTCATCTCATGACCACGTTTCATGCGCGCTGTGCCACTAATACTGGTTAATGGGCTTCCACCCGTTTGTCCTCTAGCTTGTGTCGCGTGTGTTGAGTAATTGCTTGCATTGGGCCTCTGATTACACAGTTGGTGATTGTGTGTTAATGCTGCACACTTCACAAGTAAACATTGTGTAGATTTTAGAGAGCCCAGCCGATAGATATGTTGCTGTTGGTGCTGTTCTTTAAGACAGAGTGCTACGATAGATCTGTGTATATACAGCTGGACGCGAGAGCAGGCGGCCTGGAACAAGCTTACATGCCAGTAGCCATGGCCTCCTTTACAGCCCTTAGTCTGTTGGGATTGTACCTTGCATTGACAGAAAATCCAGTCTGTAGGTTGGCCGTAATTTGCCAAAATCTGCAACGCAATTATGCAGCCTATTTCAGAGCATATAGGCAGAGTTGGGCAGACTGGATGGGCCTACTGGTTCTTATCTGCCGTCACGTGCTGTTTCACTTTCTATATAATGGAATTTGCGGCATTGTTTATCATCAAGGCTATAGACCCATAGCATTTTTTATTTTACATGTCTACCTATTGAGTTGGTGAGCAGAAGATGGTGTATGTTAGGTTTTTACTGGGGAATGTGCTGTCAGGAATGTTTTTGAAATGTTTTCTTAAACTTTGCATGTGGTGGAACGTTAGAGATCCCCTTGGTGTCCCCCCTACTGACATTGGTGTTTTTATTGTGCTACTTGTAGAGTAAATAAATCCAAATGAAGGTAATTATGTTCTCACATTAATTATCGTAATGTTTTATCCTCAAAGTTGGATTGGATTACAAGGATTTATACGTTATACAGAATGCTGATATGCTTGTTATATACCCTGACACTTTCTAATGTTTTTCTGTAGGGTACAAAAATACGGCATATATTTTACTGTACTGTTATTCTGCCTTAGCCTAACATATATATGTATTCTCTACCAGCAAATAAAAGTAAAGGGTCATCAAACGCAGCGTTTTTTTTCCCTTTAGATTTTGCAAAGCCGGAAACGTAAAAAAATACTTTATGGGTGTAAAATTATGTTGAATTTAAGATCAAGCGCTGAATAAGGTTCGTGATTATTACCCCAGACTGGGTGGCTGGAAAAGGATCGTATCTTTTTCTACGCTGCAAAACTTCAGAATTATGATATTAAGGCAGTGCTACAGTCCATAGACAAACCCGCAAGGTTAAAATGATTATCAGCTACAAATAAAATAGGTTTAATGTGGTTATTTTGCTTGTTCACCTCCAAGTGGGAAAGTATTTGAGCTCAGCTGGCTTTTGTGCCAATACATCTGTATTTTTAATATGGTTTTATATATTGCGGGTCTGGGTGACCAAGTTAAACGACAATACAACTAATTTTGCTGTCTTTGTGGTGTGTAGGACTTCCTCATCATGTTTGTTCACCATCTGGCCACGGTCGGCCTCATCTCCTTTTCCTACTTCAATAACATGGTGCGTGTTGGGACCCTGGTAATGTGCCTGCACGATGCCTCCGATTTCTTTTTAGAGGTAAGTCCGCTCCCTTAACTCTTTATCCTTTCACCGATACGATCTCTGTTCATTTGTCTGTCTGTCATGAGCCTTGATATTTGTGGCTTGGATTGCATCTCTTTCAAACTCTGCCTCTTTTTAAGCAATTCTGTTACTTATTACATGTAGAATAGTAACTGCGATCCTTAAGTGTTTGAGTAATGGAACCCTGTAAAGCACTTTGAAGAGATTGATAGCGTCTAAATGTGCCAATAATGTATCCATTACTTGCTTTTTAATGGCCGTTTCCCTAATTGTTGCAGTAATGAAAAAATATGAATGTCCCTCGTGACAATGTACAGTGCTGCGAAAACTATTTCTTCTAATTTTTGCATGTTTATCATACTTAAATGTTTCAGATCATTCAACTAGTTTGAACGTTAGACAAAGGTAACATGAGTAAATGCAAAATGCGGTTTATAAATGATGAAGGCTACCTTGCCCTTTGTGTAACTCCCTCTTAGTTACTGAATCAACCATTGAACCAAATGCGTATATAATTTGGTTCAAGGCATTATTTCTGCCAGCCCTGTCCAATCGAAACAATTACATAGAACCTGTCTTGCACAGTGAAATAGGCTAAAACAGGGCTCGACAAATCCCCCGGCGCCAGGCGGCCATGGCGACTGATGATTTTGTCCTGGCGCCTAGGTGTTTGTGAGCCAAACCGGTGGCCGAAACACACGTTCGGCAAAATGCCGAAATTAAAAAAAAAACGGCCGAAAATAATCCCCGCAGGGGCCGCACTGCTTAGCTGTGCGTTGCTCTTAATATGCAAGCAGCGTCTCTTGTGCTGGAGTGGCCACAGGAAGCAGGAAACCAGAGGAGTCACATGACTGCTCTGTTCCTCCTCCCAGTGGGCGGGACAAGAGAAGTTTGTGCATAGAGACAGAGATAGAAGCAGCAGGGCCCTTATGGAAGTCTGCGTGTGAGAGAGCTGCAGTGCAGGTAAGTGGTAGAAGGAGGGTGCATGAGTGAGTATATGAATGAGTGTGTGATAGCATGGTTGTGTAAGTGGGGGGAGGAGCATAGCACATGGGGCTCTAAGTGATGTGCAGCATCAATACACAAAGGGGGGCAGCAAGCCAGGTTTCAGCATGTACTCATATCATGCCAAGTCAGCCAGTACATGCTGGAACCTGGGTATGTCTGGGCAGGACTGTGATTGGTGTTAACAATCAATAACTCGAAACTGAGTGCTGGGGCAAAGTGTGAGACTGAGTGCTGGAGCAAAGTGTGAGATTTGGTGCAGGGCAAAGTGTGGGTGTAGGGCAAAAAAAAAGTCCTGGCTCCTAACTTTTTTAGCTGGCTCCTAGATTTAAAACAAATTTGTCAAACCCTGGGCTAAAAGATCTCAAAAAACAGCTCATGATGCCGCAATCTAAGGAAACAGAACAAAGAACAGATGTGAAACAAAGTCGTTGACATCAATTGGTCTGGAAAGGATTACAAAGCCATTTCTAAGGCTCTGGGATTCCAGCAAACAGCACTGTAAGTCATTATCTACAAATGGTAGAAAAGAAAACTTGGACCAGTGGGTGACCCTTCCTAGGAGTGTCCGGCCGACCAAAATGACTCCAAGAATTTGCATGACTCATCCCGGGGGTCACAAAAGAACCCAGACTAAGATGAATGAACTGCAGGCATCAGTTGCCTCGGTTGAGGTCGGTGTTCAAGATTCCACAATCAGAAAGAGACTGCAAAAAGTGGCATCCATAAGAAGGGTTACAAGGCGAAAACTCATCTTACGTTTACCAAAAAACACCTTGATGACCCCCAAGACTCTTGGGACAATATTCTGTGAACTGATGAATCAAAACTTTCTGTAAGACATGGGACCTGTTACATCTGACAGCTTTGCACAAATAGAACATCATACCAACAGCCAAACACGGTGGTGGTATTGTGATGGGCAGTTTTGCTGCTTGAGGACCGGGGTGACCTGCCATAATTGGTGGAACCATGAATTCTTCTACCTACCAGAAAAACCGGCAGGAGAATGTCCGGCCATCAGTTCGTGAGCTACAGCTCAAGCGTAGTTGAGATATATGCAGCAGGAAAATAATCCGAATTGCACAAGCAAGTCTCTGAATAGTTCAAAAGAAACCAAATTTATTATTATTTTATTTGTTTTATATAGCGCTGTAATATTCCATAGTGCTGTACAACGGATAGACAGGACATAACGGGTAGTATACATAATTTAAACTATAAACGAGTTTACAATCCAATGGAAGGTGGAGTGGCTGAGTCCTGATTTGGATCCGATGGAGATGGTGTGGCAGTGGATGCTTGAAAACCCTCCAATGTGGCTGAATTAAAACAATTCTGCCAATAAGAATGGGGCAACATTCCTCCACAGCGACATAAAGGATTCATTGCTAGTGATTGCAAATGTTTATTCGCAGCCACCAAAGGGTGGTTAAACGGGTTATCAGGTGTAGGGGGCAATTACTTTTTCACATGGGTGATATAGCTTTTGATTAACTCTTTACCTTCAATGAATGAAATGATCATTTAAAAGCAAAAATAGAAGACATTGAGAACTGTTGTTATAGGATGCTTTCTGCATACTACGTGTATATTGTATTTATATATGTTTATCTTATTTTGTTAAAGGCAGCAAAACTGACGAATTATGCAAAGTACCAGCGGCTGTGTGATGCGTTTTTTCTGTTCTTCGCAGTGGTATTCGTGACCACGCGGCTCGTGATTTATCCATTCTGGTAAAACTCATTAAAGCCTATTAAGTTATTATCTAAACCATAGTTATAAGTGTATTGAGTGAATTTTGTTCGTTTCAGGATCTTAAACACAACAATGTTCGAGAGCTGGGATCTGATTGGACCGTACCCTTCTTGGTGGCTGTTTAACGGTCTTCTTCTGATCTTACAAGTTCTTCATGTTATTTGGTCATACCTCATCATCCGTATTGCATACAAGGCTATGCTCAGGGGCAAGGTATGTTGTTGTGTGTTGCTTTTAAGGCTGTGTAGGATGGGCAACAAATAATAAGGGGCTGATGTTTTTTCTTTTGCTCCAACACCTACAAACGCTGGGGAGTTCTCTTCTCATGGGTTTTCTACTACTTGTCTACCTGCCTCTCTGTCTCTCCTGACCAGGTTACCTGGTCAGGGTAGGACTTTCTGATGTCTTTTGCACTCTGCACCTCACTTTCTCTCCCTCCTTTTCTCTGTGTCAGGTTGGAACTGGAAAATATCACCCCTTGTCTGTAAGTTTTATCTGTGCTGCTCCCACCTTTTTGGTCCTCTCCCTGCTCGGTCCCTTTGACCACCTGCATGCTCATTCCTGTCATACGGTCAGATTCATCAACATGGGCACACCACTCGATGACTTCTGGGAGGCTGATGATTATGACTGTGTGTGGTCCATATCACTGATGAATCTTGGCTTCTTACATACACTCTTCTCAAATGTCTGATCTGCTCTGTTTGCCAACTCATCTATCCCTATTGTTCCACGTTCACATTATCTCCCCCCCCCCCAGCCTCTAGATATAAAATGTTAATTGTGCCAGGTTCATTGATTTGCTAAAAGCTATTGTAGCTATGGTGGTCTTGTTTTTGAGGCTCTTTACTTGAGGTTTGTTAGGAGGCATACTTGCTGGTATATCAATGCTCTGATATTGTGTGCACTCAGTAATTTGTTTGCCGTTTTAGAGCCAGGGAAGAATATGATGAAGGGGTTTACGCTTGAAAGATATTTAACAGTAATTCTTCTGTTTTCATGTTTATGCACCTAAACATAAAAAAACAGCAGAAATTGGAGAGGTGGTTCTTTTTTTGTGTGTGATTTTGCATAAGATGTTTTCCGCAGGATATATGCCACTGCTGGGGGTTTTAAAAATGTATTAAAGCGCGTTAGAGCTCTCCTTACATCCACAAACCAAAAAAGAATTTGGAGGCAGCTATTGCTTATTTTTAATTCTGTAATTCTAATTAATTCTAGTAGAATATTTCTAATTATTTACAATAGTATTTTCTTTAGCGGATGAAACGGCAAATTTTTAAAAGCTGTGAATGAGATCCTGTTTAAGAAGGAAGATTCAGAGCATTAAGTTTTGTGGTGCTGATAAACCCCTTATTCTCTCTCTCCTGTGCCGTTTACTTTTATTGATGAGGGGCAAAGTAGTTATCATCCTAAAATGTGTTCTGTGCTGCGCAGGCGTTACTTCCGTAAGCAGTCTGTTTACAGAACTATCAATATACCTGGGGACAACCCAGCTCTCTCCTTGGGGGAGTGGCTTCAACAATTAGTGGGTGGGGACTAGGAGGGGCGTGGGCAGGGCCAGTTGCAGCTCTCCTTCTCAGGAAAGGCCGGCCCAGAGAGTTCCTGTCTATGTCGGGGAGTTGTTTTTCCTCCGTCGATAGTAATACAGGGTGGTTACACACTTGATGTCTGCCCCCGAGGGTTCATCTAAACAGAACCTAACGTTTGCTTAGGCCGTGGCCTTTCCTCCGCCTAATATTCTGCAGGCCTGCTAATACAGTGTTTGATGTCACGAGACGAGCGAGAAAGATGTACTGAAAGAAACTCTTTAAATACAAATACTTGCTAAAGCAAAATGCCTATAGCGGGGATGGCGAGAGTCGTTGTTAAGGGGAACCGGTTTAGAAACACTGTGTTAACATGCCGTTGGGTGTTGGAGTGCATTTTGCTGCTTCAGCTGCAACTAAATATTTAGAGCTTGCATTGATAGAATGATGGCTTGTTTCTCTAACACCATTTTGTGTTGGTTTTCTTTTGTTGTGAGGAATCCCTCTCTAGTATGACTCTCCTCCTTCATATATAAATGAACATGTTCTTTTATCTGCCTTTACCTTCTGACCGTTCTGTTGACCTCCATTTCTAATAGATGTTAACTGTGTTGTTACTTGGAATGACCCGCATTATATGAGCTCTTGCGATCTCTGGTCGGCTGGACAAATTCCAGTTATCATCGAGCTGCACAAGGAGACACGTGTGGTGCCTTTCAGGGGTTTCTGCATGAAACGGCTCATCTGCTAAATGATTGGAGCAGGGATCAGGCTGTTTAGTGAAGAATTATACAAAAACATTGCCTTGTATTTGAGGAAAAATGGGGCAACATTCTCACTTTGAGATAAAGCAGGAGGTCTGGTGGATAGGAGTCAAATAAAGCAAACAGTCACCCTAGCATGATAGGATAGGGGTCAATACTAACGATTTGCTTTAAAGTGAGATTGACACAATCACAGCCCTGACTGTTTATAGACTATGGAAAATGGACATTTAACCATTCGGGTTATACCAAGTCAGATCTAGAGCAAACACCTGTATTGTTTCTGGCTGACCTAGCTGTCGTTCCTTAAGGACCTAACTAGCTTTCCAAGCAGAAACTTTGCCTGGCCTAAGTTAGATTTTTTTTTGGAAGTACAATATGTTTGTGGTTTAAGGTTTACCTTCATTTAGTGGGGCAAAAGTCCAGATTTTCTCTGTTAGGTACATGTTTCAACACCCTCAGAAAGCTCCATTAAGCTCAACAAAACCATGTAGGTAACTGGGAGAACATACCTGCTGGTAGCAACAATGTAAAATACACAGTAACAAAGTAGCATTGGGGGCTTTATACTAATTGGACAAGTGAAGTGTTTGATTTAGTCACCCAACTTCGCTATGTAGGAGGCAGACGGTGACTGATGCTACTGCTACATGAATGGTGTTCGTATGATGGCAAAGGAACAGAAAAGAGTTGGGACACCGGGGTCAGCTAGAGAGACTCAAAAATAAGCAGAAAGTAGAAGCAGAAATAGAAAAGGCGAAGTTATATAATATTGTCCAGTGGCCTTTAAAGGCAGTATGTTAACATTTTCTTATATTCTTTACCACATTATATTTTTGATTTGATATTTAATATCTTTACTTCCCCTTTTTTTTTCCTGCTGTGAGCATGTTAGGCCATGGAGAAGACACTCTATTGCAAGCTCCGGTTTGCCTGTCCTCAGTCTAAAATGTTAGTTCCCTTTGGAAGTTTTAAAGTTGAGTGAGACCTTATTCCCATGGATCACACTTTGTGCTAGGAGGGTAATTGTGTATTACAAAGTCTTTGTAAACTGTTTTTTTTTGTTAAGCTTTCTTGCCAGTGAAAAGGTAATTTATTAACCAGTCATGGCTCAATGATGGCCAGGAAAGGAATGTCTCTGGCATACATCTAAACTCAATGTTGATCTCTGAACCCCAAGTCTGATCCTCTTTATGTATTTTGGTTTTTTTGTAGGTTATAAAAGATGACAGAAGTGATGTAGAAAGCAGTTCAGAAGATGAGGATACCACACTGAATGGCACTAAAGCGATCCACAATATGTCCAGTAATGGGGCCAACCGGGTGAATGGCCACACAGCAAGTGGCCAGTGGGCTGAAGAGTAAGAGTCTGCAGGTGAACCTCCAGGAGACAGGCTGATGTGTCCTCACAGAACCAGTCCTGAACTCTTACACCCAGTTAAGCTGCCCCTGGAGGGTGAAGCACTTTAAATCAGAGACCATGAGATTGCATCGCAGTCTGTACTTTATATCGGCTGCACAGAGTCTGGATTAGGAACCTGGTCTGGATTAGTACCAACTGTTTTTTCCGATGCAGTCTGCCCTCCATGCACGCTCTGCAAATTCAATATTTCTGATAAATTCGCACATTTTTTCAGACTGTGTGCTGACAATCCCTCACAACAGTTCACTCACTCTGCGAAACAGACTGTGCGTGCGATATATATGGCAGGGGGTTTACAATAGGTGGGAGCAGAATCTGCAAGGTAACGTGATAGTTGGTCACAAAGCAACCATCAAGTCTTTGTGTTCAGTTTATATGAAAAGAGTGACCACCGAATTGGCCACTGATGCTTTCCCACAGCTGTGTCAGGTACAGTGGGTGGCATTGGCCCGTCATGTTGAACATCTGATGTGTGCGCCTTAACGTGTAATATTTTATATCATTGTTTACTTCAGTCTGTGAAAAAAAATTAAAAAAACTAAAAGAAAATACCAAATCTGAGCACATTTTTTGTCAGTTTGATACAGTAGACACACTTTTTGGTAATTTATAATTGAGTGGAACTTTGTGCTCCGTTTGATGTGAGTGATCACTTTGAGGGTCACAGTGGCTTCCCGCTGTAAAACCTCAATCATTGTTCTGCTCGTGGAACATAACGGTGGTTACGGCAAACCAATAAGTCATCCATTATTTCCACGATACTCTTCCCAAATTCTACATGTGGACCTTTCACTGAACTGGTATTTGCAGATTAAAATACAATAAAATACCGTATTTGCTCGATTATAAGAGCAAATGCTCTGAAAAATACCCCTCGTCTAATAATCGAGGTCGTCTTCTAATCAGACCTCAAAAAAAATTCTGCTGGGGCCAGGCTGCTTACTGGGCTTGGTCGCGAGCAGCGTCTCTTCTGCAGCAGGAGAACAGGAAGCTAGCAGCGTTCTCACATAACTCTGCCTCCCCCTCCTTTCTCTGGGGGCGGGGCCAGAGAAGTTGCTCGCACAGCTGGGCCCCTGCAGAAGTCTGCGAGCGGGAGATCTGCAGTTCAGGTAAGGGGGTGGGGGAGGGTTTTTGTGATTAATGTGTGAAGTATGTGTGATTAATGGAATGAATGAGTATTTAAATGTTTGTGAATGAGTGGGTGTATGATAGCATGGATGTGTAAGGGGATGGGTGTTAGCATGGCATAGGGAGGCTGTACTCACACTCCCATCATCCCCAGGTTCCAGCATGTACTTGCCGCCTTGGCTTGATAGGAGTGTGATTGCTGTTAGCAGTTATATATATATACCTCCAGAAATGCCTTTTAACCCCCTATATGCCACTCTGCCCCATGATATGCCTTTTAACCCCCTATATGCCACTCTGGCATATAGAGGGTTAAAAGGCACATCATGGGGCAGAGTGGCAAATAGGGGGTATAAGGCATTTCTGGGGGCAGAGTGGCAACCCTGGGGGCAAATGTGCATAACTGGGGGGGGCAGGTTGGCAAATAAAAGGAAATAAAAAAATATATATTTTTCTCAATCTTAGCTTTTATTACATAGGAAAAAATGTTTACATGAATTAATATTTACTAGTAAACCTTTTTTTCCTATAGGGTAGTCTTATATTCAGGCTTTTTTTTTTTTCCTAAATTAATATTTAGATTTTGGGGGGTCGTCTTATAATCAGTGTCGTCTTATAATCGAGCAAATACGGTATGTTATTTCTTTATTCTCCAAAATGACACACGGTACAGTTCCTCCATCCCTTCCTTTTAAATGACATTATATGCAGCATCATGGCATGCTGAATGATTTATACCTTTACCATACGGCGCAGCAAGAGTAAATATCCCATTGACCAATATGAATTGATAAAGATATGACTTATGCTGGATTTCATGATGAGAGTTGTCTCTCTACAACAATTCAGGTTTATAGAATTTACATTAAAATTGTACTAGATGGCCTGCAGTGATATACAGTGATTTAGTTCCTGGAATTGACCTTAATGCAAATAATTACTTTTGGTAATAATAATAATATGATTTTATCCCATATCAATCATTGAAATGATTACATACGGTAAATCTGCTCTGGTTTCGAACTCATTTACAGTGCTCCACTTAGTGCGACATTTTAGATATATATTATAAATTAAGATGTAGAGCTATTTTATTTGGTGTACACTTAAGACACATCCCTTGTGTGTCTTTAACCCTAAGCAAGTCACAAATCCTTATTTCATTTATAATACCATTTTTCCTAACTGGTTTGTCACAAGATTAACCTTCTAATCCTTTACACTATCAATAGATTAGGAAGTTTCAGGTTAGAGGACCTTACATCTCTTGACGTCAGCTTGTTACACGATCACAATACAGCACTTTCCTCCAGTGTTAGCAAAGGCTCATGGTAAATTGTAGCCTGTCTGTCCCCAGGAAATTAAACCTAATCTTAAGGAATTAAAGGGTCAGTCAGTCACTAGATCACAAATGCAGAATAAGTGGAGAATGCGGAGTGCGATTGATTGTGTGGTTTAGTGGTAAGGCACTAAATACAGAATATAGACAATTTCATTGATTCAGTAAACATTTAGTAATTAAGCTTCCACAAGTGATTATAGTCATGTAATTCTATCAAATTCTTAGTGTATTCTGTTTTGAACTCCATACAATGGCAGGCTTACAGTATGTATTTTTTTGGGCTACTATAAACATACCAAATCTATTACTTTTATTATGATTGTTATTATTAATTTATTTATAGAGCACCATCATACTCCACAGCACTAAACAAGATGAAATAAGAAAACCCTTAGGGCTGTGAATTTATATAATAATTAATGTAAATTCAATTTTGTTATTTCTATGTCTCTTATATATCTCTTAAAATTATACAATTATTCGCAATTTAGATTTTGTTTTACACTTAAGCACCAATAGTCAATGTGGTCATCTCCTCAGACATTCAATAGGAAGATACCAGGGAAATCTTGCTGCATTGTTTCTTTTTCATCCTGATTTTGTATAACATTTCCCTATCATATCCTGAAAGAACCTGAACAGCCAAAATGCATTTGTCTTCCTCTTCTTGACAGACAGAATATCCCCCGAGAACATTACTGCATAGTCTATATATGTTTGCCCCTGTGCAATATTGTTTGATTACAACATAGCATGCTTTGTATGTTAGTTGTGTACATATTTAAAGTATTTTGCCAGAAGGCCCTACTGGGTATTGGTTAGTGGTTAATAAAGGGTCAGCCAATTTCATTACACAAACCTATTTATTGATGTTCCTGTTTAGCTGCTCTTATCTCGGGTTATTTCCCTTTGTGATACAGGACTGTTAAAAAAAAGAAAAATAATCATTTTGTAATTTCCACTCTGACATCCTGTGAAAAAAGCAAGAAGAATGCCACGGGCTACCTCTCTGCCAGTAGGGAACTCCTTTCTTGAGTAAAATAACTTTGCTTCAATACAATATACAACAATGGTTACATAGTTTTTTTTATACTCTAGAAGAAATACATTCCAAAAGAAATAACTTTTGGAAATAACTTTCATGAGAGAGTAGAGTTAATTACCATAAAGCTGAATATTAAACTCTCTGCAACTCATCATTGATCATCACGAACCTCTATGCAATAAAGGTGAAAAGCAAAAATAAGGAAACCATCTGAAACCGCAAGTTAACCACAGAAGAACAAAATAACTTAACGAAAATTGTGCTTCTCCAGGTTGCTATGCTTTTTTGCACATGGCATTATATATATTAGCTGCATGTAGAAAATGTACCGTATTTGCTCGATTATAAGATGGGGTTGTCTTATAATCAGACCTCAAATAGGTCTGACTATGAGACAAAGATCCAGATCCCCCGCAGCGATCCAGGGGACCTGGATCCTCCTGTATTATGCCCCCCCAACTTACCGGTGCTTAGTCCGGGCAGCGTGTAGAGCTCTACGTGATTCGCGTAGACAACTTTCGCTGCAGCCGGAAGGAGATGCAATTAGCAGCGGGGGCTGTCTGCGTCCATTGCGCAGACCTTCCCCGGCTGTCAGAGATGAGAGTTTCCCGCACCGGGGCAGAGCTCTACACGCTGCCCGGACTACGCACCGGGGACTCAGAAGTACCGGTAAGTTTGGAGGAGGGGGGGTGAGGGAGTGTTAAATGGGGGCATAAGGCAATTCTGGAGGCAGAGTGGCACATAGGGGCCAAAAAGGCATATCATGGGGCACAGTGGCATATAGATTGGTATCATGGGGCACAGTGGGCATATAAGGGTTAAAAGGCATATCATGGGGCACAGTGGCATATAGGGGGTATAAGGCATTTCTGGGGCAGATTGGCAAGCCTGGGGGCTTTTATTAAAAAAAATGTTCACATAGTTCACATGAATTAACATTTACTGGTAAAACTTTTTTCCCATAAGGTTGTCTTATATTTAGGCGTTTTCTTTTTTCGTAAATTAATATTCAGATTTTGGTATTATAATCAGGTCGTCTTACAATCGGGTAAATACGGTATTAGGTTTACAGGCATAGCCCACATTAACGCACACAATGGGTCCAGAGCATGAATGTAAAACAAAAATGTGAAGCACTACCTTTTTTCACTTATCAATGCACGTACTGCACTGCAATCATTAAGTCATTTTCACCACAAAACACGAAACACTCAAAAGACGTGCAAAAGACAAACTAACACCGTAAATAGGAGAATGGTTTAGCTATAACTATGTCTTTACTCGCTAGTGTTCTTAAAGTAAAGATCCTTATAGCTATACATTATATGACTGTATTCATCTTTAAAAGTTCTCTGGAATCCTTAGAGAAGGACAGTTTTTTTGTGAAGAACTATTGTTTCATATAATTAAAGCTGTGAAATGTAAATAATGGTATGGCTTGTATAGATTAAAATAAAGGCACTATCAGTATACTGTCTCTCATTGGCTCACCACCAATGACAGGCAACCAATGAGTCAAGATTGCCACCATTAATGTTCAATGGGAGCATCAGGTTGTGTTATTTTATGGTTTACACCGTATACACCATGTAAGTCATCCATGAATATTAATATGACTATTGAGGAAATAAATACTAAATTATATGCATCATAGCGGCACAAACTTCTCAAAGTAAGATTATCATCTCTAGTGTGAATAATTTGTCTATATCATATTATCAGATAAAAAATAATGTGTTTATTTTCCATGAACTTTTGATCTTGTCACATATAGATCACCACCAGGAATGGTTCCATGCATGCATAGTTTTCTTAATAACATCACAATCTAAATGAGTTGAAGATTAGGTTGGGGCCTAAACAGGACCTTATCATTGTATTTTATGGTCTATACCTAAGGTTACTAAGATAGTCTATTTACCCTACCAATGGGATCTCAGATCTACTCATGAAATCTGATGCTTTACATACCTTGTGCCTGTTTTTCTCCATTATCGTATTTAACATACCCCTGAATTACCACATGATCCCTTTCCAAGTAATTATATATTGACTTAGATATTTATGTGATCTTGCAAAACAAGTACAAACTAGTAGTTTTCCCCCCACATGATTCCATATAGCTAGTATGTGACCATTTTTTTCACAAATTAAACTGTATGTATAGTCACACTCTTTAAGGAGTTTGTTTCCTATATAGACCCTATGTTTTTAGGCAACGCTTCTTTTTCTTCAACTTAACCTTAACTTTTTCAAAACATATTTTCAAGATTCATAACTTTGTGCCCTAAAGGTTCCTTGCTTCTCATTTGGAGCTTTAATGGAATGGTGTAAAGAATAATTTGTAAGACGTGCAGAAAGTCAATGTTCACCATATAAACGTCCAAGAACTGGCATCCGTTAAACACTTACAGCATATCCCCACCTGTAAGGAGACTTCTGTTGTTCTAGGTTCTATTTCACTCATAAATCTGAACGGTCTTAATAACTAGATGTCATCCTGTCATCGTCATCCCGAGCCCCATCTGGAAAAGATATCTAATCAGCTTTTCATTCGTCATAAATCTGAGGCTCTTGCAATTCACTCTCTACCACCCTCATTTATCATTATCTTTATTTGTGTTTTTCAAGATGCACTTAGGACCAAAGCAAGTATGTCAATTCTCTGTCATCTTACTGATATGGACTCAAGTCCACGTTTTTTTTTTATTACCTTCCCTTAAAAAGAAGCTACCATAACCTGAGTGGTAAACGTAATATAGGAGAACTTAAAGTAAGAGTAATGCAGACGATAAACTTTATTATGTATTAAAGTGATGCTAAAGCCATCACATGCACTTTAAAGTATATGATAGCTGAAAGGTCCCTTTAAGAGTGGTCCCTTTAATGTTCCCTTTTCCTTGCCAGAAGGTAGGAGATGTGCTTTGCCAAACACATCTCCTGTTGCCTGTGCCCATTTGGTATAATTAACGCCAGTCAGCCCAATCACTGGCTCAGCAAAGAGTTTGGAAGGGGTCTAAGGAGACCCCACCTATGAATTTACAGAAAGCTCTCCTAATGATTTCAATAGAAGTACTTTTGTGATACTAATAAGTGTCATGAAAACAGGACCATGGAGAGGGCATTGCACTGCAGCCCTGGAGCTGAAAGGTAAACGATTTATTTTTTGTCTGAACATAAACAATGTACTTTCATATGCATGCATCGTTGGTGAGGCTGCATGGGACACTGGAGATTGAGGCTTTCTTGTCCAACATCTGACCTTATAAATACTCTACTTGATGAATGGGCAGAGGTTCCCACAGAAACACTCCAAAATCTTATGGAACCACTGCCCGGAAGAGGGGAGGCTTTTATTAACTATATATTAATGTATATGTATTTCAAATGCAATGTCCACATAATATATATTGTATATATCTTTCAATGCTTCGAATCAGCTTATCAGAAATTTAATATCATTTAGTTATTTAAGTATTACATGAAGCTACAAAATATAAAGACATAATATATACATCATATATGTATATATTACAAATAAAAATTTATATCAGGATTGTTGCTTGGACACTTAGTCATAAACCCTTCACTAAACATATTTAATAGCTGTAAGAGCAATGAGTGATAACATAGTTCATAAAATCTGATAGTTAATAGTTGAGGAACAGTCTTTCCTTCTTAGATAGATGCTTTAAATACATTGGCACTCATACTTCATAGTTCAGGTGAACAGTCTTCACAGTCAACAACAGTCTACATTTCATATACCACATTTGCTCGATTATAAGACAACCCCCCAAAAATCTGAATATTAATTTAGGAAAAAAAAGCCTGAATATAAGACGACTCTATAGGAAAAAAGTTTTACCAGTAAATGTTAATTCATGTAAACTATTTTTTTTAATAAAAGCTATGATTGAGTTATGCACATCTGCCCCCAGGCTTGCCACTCTGCCACAGGAATGCCTTATACCCCCTATATGCCTCTGTGCCCCATGATATGCTTTTTAACCCTCTAAATGCCACTGTGCCCCATGATATGCCTTTTAACCCTCTATATGCCACAGTGCCCCTTGATATGCCTTTTGACCCCCTATGTGTCACTCTGCCTCCAGAAATGCCTTATACCCTTATATGCCACTCTGGCATTTAGGCGGTTAAAAGGCATATTATGAGGCAGAGTGGCATATAGGGAGGTGTATGGCATTTCAGGGGGTAGAGTGGTGTATAGAGGGTTAAATAGGCATTTCTGGAGGCAGAGTGGCATTAAGGGGGTTAAAATGCATTTCATAGAGCACTCTGCCTATGCTTCTGACTCCCTGGCGTGTGGTCGGGGCAGCAGGTAGACGTCTACGCGATCTTGTTATATCCCCAAGTGACAAAATATTTCCGAGGGGACATTGTCTCACCTCCAATGGGGTATGAAGAATGTTGAGTGAGTGAATTTTCAAAAGGGAAGGTAAACATAGTTTTTACAAAGAAGGAATTGCAAAGACAAGAAGAAATCTTGTTAAACATCATTAGTATGTTTTATTTTATTTGCTATGATAAGGTTTATTGCTTTCAAGCACAGGCCAAAGCAAGTTAACCTTTTAACCTTCCACATGTCTTCTCAAAGGCTGCCAAAGAGTTAACAGGAAAAAAGCCAAATATTAACTATTTTGCTGGCAACTCATTAACAAATATTTAAATATATATATATATATTTAGTGAGATTGTTGTCTGATATTAATGCAGAATTTTCCAGTGAAGCAGACTGAGATCTGTCAATGTGCCAAACTAGTACAGTAAAGTATCTGGTATATTGACTCAAGTTTTATAAGATAGTCCTCAGGTTACTGTAAATCACCAATGTAGGTGACTATCGCCTTCTCCTGAGAAAAGGACTCGGTTTTCTACAAACTCTTGAGCAATGTTGTGCTTCCTTAATGATCTTTCAATTACATATTTTTTCATGCTTTGTAAAAAAAAGTCTCTTTTTAAATTTGGAAATTTTGGATTGTTATTCTGGGAAGAAGGTAGAATATTCGGTTTTCTATAGTACCTGTTGTAATCCCATTTTGTAAGAAATTATTTTATAAATCTTGTCTGCAATCAAATGGCTGGTAACAAGTGGCTCTCCAGCTTACTTACTATGCTAGAAATGGGAATTTATATAATTGTTTTTTGCCGTTTGAAGGCTTTTTTCCTACTGAATTTATAGTCGGAATTAGAACAATGTTGGGTTTTTCCTTTTTTTGACAGCAGCAACAAGGGTCCAGGGTTTGAATCTATTTCAAAATTAAGTTAAAAATTATGTTTTATGTTATGATTATAAGAGTTTGGACACAAACCGGGCCTAATTTCAGTCTTCTATAAAAAAAGCCCTGGAAAACCAGATTAGTCACAGGGTAGCATGGGAGAGAGAGTTGGGTTTCACGTTTCCACAAGATGAGTGGATAAAAACATATAAATTGATAAAAGGGGTCTCCTTTTGCTTAAATCACCTGGAACTCCAGAAGAAAATTAATTGTAGGTGGTACTTAACACCAGCAAGACTGGCTTACATAGTACCGGGGGCCTCCCCTCTATCTTGGAGGGAGTGTAACCAGAAGGGCGAAATGTTGCATGTTTGGCGGCCCTGTCCCAAGCTCCATCCATTATGGGAAAAATATATCCAAAAGCTTGAAACAATAAGTGCAACAAGTCTCCCACATACACCAGAGTTTGCACTATTACATTTTTTTCCAGACAAAATAGCCAAGACCCATAAAATTCTGATAATCCATTATCTGAAGTCTGGAAGACACTGGAAATGCATTCCCAAATGGAACATATGTCCCACACAATTAATCATACCCTTCCCAAATATTATAAAATTTGGTCATTATGGCTGGACAGTGACGTTAGACCAATAAAGTGATAAATTAACTCACAATTATACGCCTTAAAGGTTCAAGACAAACTATAAGTAGTGCTAACTCGGTTATGATGTTTATGTTTAAATGTTAGTACCTTAGTATGCAACAAGACAGGCAAAGAGTTACTCAACATGGCTCAGCAAAAAAATAGTCCAATAGTTTGTCATTTTACATTGAAACACTTCTTGTGTTTGTCATATCGCCCATTTTCATCTTCATTTTATGTGATCCTTTGCTTTACATCTTCCATGAACATCAGCCTACATAGTTAACTCTATGCCTTTTAATGACAAGTTCATCACCTTAATGTTTTTTTTCCACTGGGAATCTGGCGGCGTTCCCAGGGACTAGTACTAACATCCTCACTCTCCGCCTAATAATATTAACCCAGCTGGTTTTTTTTTTCTTAATTTGGTAAACTGTAGAAAGGATATATAATACCTATCTTTCACCTTCAATGGCACAGCATAGTCAGATGTGGTCAAAATAGTGAAAGTACCGCAGAATTAAGAACATTTTAAAGCCAGACCCTGTATAACATATATACATATAAATGTATATGTATATACAATATAAATCACTTGGTGAGATAAAATATTTAATGTCCCCTTAACTTACTTGCAACTTGCAATTTGGTTAATATGTACGAACTGTATACCTGTACATATACACATACATACATGTAGCCTGCCCTGTTAAAGCTGCTGCTTACTTCTGAGAATGCAGCATGTGGCTAGGTAGATAGCATCTGACATAATACTATTATAGATCGGTAAATATGACTTTGTCTTAACGGCACTAATAATTAAACAGAATGTCTATCTATCTTTGGGCTGTTCAGATCCTCAACTTGTTGCTTTCTTGGTGAATAGTGTTTGAATTGAACACTAAAGATAATGAAGAGATTGTCCAAATTATCCCTTTGTTCTTGAAATTACTTTTTTTAACTCTTAGATATGCCGTGTCTGAAACGTTAGAAGGCATTTCAAGATTACATGAATGGTATTGGTCCAGAGTAGTTGTGTTGCATATCCAATAGGTTTTAACTTGGTTTTGCAGCTGATAAAGCTGATCGGCAATATAGATTAAGAGCATTTTAGTCTGTTTTTGTTTGGAGTATTGAAAATGAAGCTGAAGAATACAGGACTTGTATTACAGGACTACTTTAACAGGGAAAGCATATTCTTCAAAACATTCTAGAAGTTATGAGCCATTAGCAGTCTTGTTTGCAATCTATTGTATTTTCTGTAATACTAAGGTTTTTAGAAGAAAAAACATGACTAATATCATAAAAACAATGATAGGAATGGTTTATTTTTTCAATTTTTGATTGGGAAAGTCTTCCAAGAAACATAATTGCTTGGAATAATTGTTTAAACGTATTTAAGATTATATATTTCTTTGTCGGCAAGAAAGAACCGTTATTGCAATACCTTACCGATGTATTCTATGTTTGTGTTAAACTGCCTGGAAAATTAAATAAATATAAATATTAGAAATATAATGGGTTTGCACCAGATGTGGTCAACTTAGTATTTGCCCGATTATAGGCCGTCTTTAAAGTGGGGGTGCGGCCTTTAATTGGGGTTTTGCACTGGGCAGATGTTTTTTGTTTGTTTTTTTTCATTTAGCCCTGCTGCGGGCAAACAGCGAGGTTAGGATCCAGGTCCCCCACAGGGAGTCTATTCTAGCCTAGTATAAAGTCCATTAAAATTTTTTTATCCTTATTGCATCCTTATATAAATAGGAGAAGGTAGTGATATTGATAGAAAGTCAGTCTGAAGTGTGCCAAAACTGACATACCAGGTAGGCCTACAAGAGGAGAATTGGTTGGGAACATGGAATATCAGCACTTGACTAGTTATGGCATGAGAGAATAACAGAACCTAGTCCTCACATGGTTGCATGAAACCATAAAAATTTAGAACATAGCAGCCATAATAACAATATTTGTGCTGCATACAACCTGAGATTACCTTGAAACAAGCATAATGCCACACAACATGAAACCAGCCCTAAACCCACCACATGTATCATTATATCAGTTAAGACACGTCCAATCCATTTCATAACTCATAAATAAGCTCACCATCTACAAATATGAAGCATACCCTAAATAGGTAGACGCTAATATAAGAGTAAATACATACAGGAGAACGTAAAATCCTCAATCCCACTAAAACGGAAATCCAGATTGAAGATGTTTGTCACTTAATGCGCTCTGTACAGACGGCTTTATGGTTGGCCAGGAACGCCTCGTTTTAGAAAAAGAGTAGATTTTAATACAAGACTGTGCCAGACTCATCCATTCTCTTATGGTCTAGATGAGGACTAGTCCCACTCACTCCATTGCCCAATCAGCTTTTCAACCTCCATCATTTACCCCACCTCACCCCTTGGACCCTGGACCAACCCCTCTGCCGCCGCCACCACCTCATTTCCCTGGGTCTTTTCTTCATAATGTAAAATCATATCTTTTTTGTGCTTTGTTTGGAAATTCTATTATTGTTAATCTGATTTGATCATAAAACTGTTCTGCACGGTGTGTACTTAAGAATGTGTTATGTCTTGTTGATATTAGAGTTTTCATTTGATATTGGATCTTTGTTGAAATAAATTAAAGAAAGCAAACAGCGTTTGCTTCACTGATGCCCTTCTGAGTTAACAAGTCGGGTTTCTGAAGAAACCTACCTTGCTGGTGACGGATGCCTGTCTCGTTGTACACAAGGCCAATACCCTATAACAGTATAGCTGAATTCTGTCCCCATCTGCTCCTGCTAGCCTTCTGAAAAGGATAGCATGCCCTCAATAGAAAAGAGGTTATACCTGGCACAGAAAGGCTGGAAGACTTTTTTAATATGTCATATTAATAAATTGACTTGACTGTCCTGTTAAAAATGTCAACAGCACTTTGTCCCTGGGAAATCGCCCCACATCAATTCCTTATACGATAAAACGCATATAGCTGCTATGAGATATCATGGACGTTTTCTAGAACAGAAATTCTAGTATAACCAAAAAGATTCCTCAAAATCAGCATGAAGGATAAAAGTAAAGTATATAATACCAAAATTTGTGTATTTAGGTTGATTATTTGTGTTTGAGATGAGCACCCCTAAATCTTTTCTTTATTAGGTTCTCCTATCCTGCATTTACGTTGTTTAGGTGTATAGCTTCCAAATCTTTTCCTGGGCTTTATTTGCATATTTTAGCAACCTGTACCATTTAGTACCAGACATTGTCAACCTATGACTCAAAATACCTTAGGACAAGAAACTAGTGTAAAGGGTTGAGTCAGAAGTAATATAGGAGTGAGTACTCTTTATAGTAATACCTAAAAAAGAAGAAAAGACATTTTAAGATGTTACATTTATATTGCCACTTTTGTTAGGCATATACAAATGTGTTTCCCTCTGATAGTACATCAGCAAACAATTCAGTTCATCTAGCGTCTACCCATTTTATCAACCGTATGCCTATTCCAAACATTTGTAAATTCCCTGACTGTATTAATCTATGTTTACAGGTTGCAATATTCATTTCCAGTATGTCATTTCCAGTACGTGAAGATGGCATTTGTGCAGAAGAGACGTGCAGGGTTTTAGAATGGTCCATACATGTGAAGAAGATACATAACATTTGGAGTCCCTTTGTATGTAAAATTGCACTTATGAATACCATAACTGTTGACTCGTTTTAAATGTTTAACTACAAATACATTTACAATAGAATTGAAGAACAAATACGGTACAACCACAGGGTTTAGTGTTTCGCCTCTCTTTTCTACACTTAGGGGCAGATAAGACATCTTTTATTTCAGTCATTAGCTATCAGCTCCTCTCTTCCACTTCAAAGAGCCAAAGACTGAACAAGGGAGGAATCCCTTGGGTGCTTGTGGCCCTCTCAGGTTGCACAATACTGTGTGGTCTGAGTGGGAATGGGATCACTAGCCGTGTCTCTTCTTCACTATGTCACTTGATTGAGTCTGAAGACATTTCAATCGAGGATCTTTCATCTCATCTTAAAGGGGAACTCCCACACTTTTTCTGCATGTGACATGTCTAAATTGTCAGTAGGTTTCTTATGTGTGCTATGTAGGTTTTGATGACTTACAGCAGAAGAATAAAAGTTTGTATAGGTGTTTCTTTACTTCCTGGTTTTCCTAGCGGTATATACATACATTGGTCTCTGTACTTTAATTACTGTATGTCCTATAGTAGCAGGATATCATGAACATAGGAATAAATTATTATATATATCTTTTGTATTTGAATAAAAATTATAATTTATGTGTGGAGAAGGGATTAATCAAAATGAGTTGTGCTCACAACTGCATAATTCCCTTCTTATATATGTACTACTGTATAATCATTGGTATAATAGACACTTATATATAATCGACAGACTAAATGTATCACTAAAGTTCCAGGAAAATCTATTCAAAGTCATGTTATTTTATAAACATGTATATAAAGCACCCACTGGCAAAATATCCTAAACTAGGAAAAGTGACATTTTGCCACAATGTATACAGGGTACATTGTTAATACAAATGCTCTAACGTTAAAGGTAAAACTAAGAACCATTAATTGTATACTTATGGTCATAGTATTGATTCATACCAGGCTTGGACTTGAGGTCCGACGACCAACAGTATCCCGTACTTATTACAAATGCTGATCTAGATAAAGAGAACAGCCTATGCTTTAGTATAGTAACATAACGTATAGCCATGTGTATCTAGTCAGTAGATGCACCTACACCATTTTGTGGCCACTGGCCTTAAAGTGCCATGGCTGCTTAGTCATTAACAGTCTGGCCCTGATTCATACAATACCTTGTACAATAAATCTCATATTCTGTGATACGTTTAAGGTTTAATATATTGCAGAAATCCCAGGTAAAACCCCATCAAGATAATAGTAAAACAAAATATGAATCCCTAGATCATATCTTGGAAAAGGGAGCTCTAAAGTTAACTTACCTGTTTACAATACAAATAATTAAAACCATAGAATGGATGGAAACTATCGATTTTTCACTTTATTTTCTATTTTTATATGAGACTTTTCCAAGCTGTGGACAATATCCTGCCTTATTCCATCAGACAGTGTTTTCAGTATCCTAGAAGGAGGAGGGGGTGTTTCGTGGGAAAATGGATATTTTTTGTAAAAATGTATTTTGCTTGTACAATTAAATTATAATGTACCCTATGAAAATCAAGATCAACTTTCCAATATTCTCTATTTGAACCATTTAAGACACATCCTAAAGATTTACTTTTAAATCACTATTAAATATTTTTAATGAGAATAGATAGTCAGAATGCTACAGAATATGTTACTTTTTTGATATTGTCGTCTGGAACCTCTGGAACCCTCTTGTTCATTACATGGTTCATATTGTATAGATTAACCAAACTAAAGTTAATAATGATGCCAAAATGTAACCTACAAGTACTGATATTGGTCATGTTAGAACACATATTTTCTTGAAAGAAGTTGCCGGTACATGGAACTACCAGGGTTTTGCACCTAAAAAAAGGAAAAGATCAAATGTCTCAGTATAGGCAAAATAATATATTTTTCCAAAAAACTAAATGCAAAACTTACGGAATTTTGCAATATTTGAATTTAAACATGTTTAAATGTTTCTTCCAAAACATGTTCCACTGTAACATGAATTGATAACCTTTTTCACAGTTTATAGAATAAGGTACTGAAACTGTTAATATTGCAACACAAACTACAAATTCACACCACCTGTTATTTGTCACAGTGCCAACTCTGCTGTTTTACCTGCGCCGAAAGAAACCTGGTCTGTTTCTCACACTGCAAAATAGCAGGTTTCAACTCTCTAAGCGAAATTAGCTATCCAGATAAAGCTTCAAAAGAGCCGTAGAACTCGTTAGTATAATATTTCTTTAAAATGTCAATAAGCAAGTCTGACTGGTGAATGGCAAATCATAGGTGTTAGCAAGAGGGCAAGAGCATTCCCTTAGGATCTAATCCAGCACGTTTCTGAATCAGAACAACGTCTGTTATAAATTAATGAAGCTGTGTCTGGCATAGCTCATTTTCTTATTCTTTCAGGATGATGACAAGGGAATGCAAAAATATAAATATCTGTTGAAAGTCAGATTTAACAAGTGAGTTTCATGGGATACATTTATATTGGACTCACTTAAAAAGCAATAATGCATTTTTTTTAAAAAACTGACATGTAAAATTGCCTATTTTTGTTCTTCATTTAAAATCCTTTTAAGTAATAGTTGTAGAGTTGTGGGACAAACTACTACCCTGAGTTATTTCCGAAAGGGAGGATTCATACAAAAGCTCTTTTTGCTCGGCTGGTAAAAAAAATAATAATGTCATGATTAATGAAACGCTAAAGATAAAACAGAAAATTCTCCTATGGGACAGGGTTAATTAGGTTTGCAAATATGTATGTATGCGAAAAGGTTTTAGTGTAAAAAAAAATCATGGATATAATGTAGCAATATTTGATAATTTGGGGTGGGGGGTTTAAGTTGCATTTCCTGTTCTCTTTTGAGTAATATTTTAAATTCTCAGAATCTGCCCAGGAAGTGCCCAAACTATTGAGCGCACACAAAACTTTGTCCCCCAAATTGGGCATATATCAAATACTAGATTATCATTGAATTTCTATTGAGGCCTACAAATTAGTCGTTGTGGATGCAGCTTGAAATTTGGTTATATTTAATAGCCGAAGTATGCTAGCACTTAATAAATAAAGGTTAATAGTATAAAGGTTAATAGTAGCGATACTTGTCTTAAAAAGGGAAAACTTTTTCAGAAGCCTTTTATATTACTTTAACGGCTGCAGTTTTTTCCGCTGTAGTAAGCGTTTGATAAGTTTGCACAAACAATGGCTGTCCATATGGGGTATTTGCCTCCCCAAAGAAAAGTCTATGTACTGGGTGGAAAGCGACTCCATAGGCAAATAGTTCTCTCGTTCAATGAACTATATGTTTTGTTCCTAAATCTTCCATTTTTGGTATTCTGGTGACAAAAAATAGTGTTTTAATACTTCTACATGCATCATTATGAGAGTGTAAGTCATTGAAAACCTCAAATGTATTTTGAATATAGATGAGAGTCTAAAGGACCCTAAATAAACATTTATTAGATATTTCTAGATATAAAGGGATAGAAAATATGGTTGTGTCTCCGAAACAATGATACTAATCCGAATCATATCGTGTTCCGTAATCTTATCAAAGTACATTCTAAAAACAATAATAATAAAAATAATAATTCAAATTATAATCACGCTTCAATGTTCTCAAAAACAATTATGTTATCTCTGGACATGGTGTAAAGCTTGTGCATCAGATTATTACACATATCAATTACTTCAAGTACAAAAAACAATATCTCTACAACATTAACTTATCACTATACAGAAAAAGTAGCATAGTCAACTTATTTGTCCCAAGAAAAATTAACATTCCAAGTCCTCTAAATTTCCAATACATACCATACTTTTCTTTATGTAATATGTCCTGAAATGTATCCCATGTGATTTAAACGGAATTTAAATTATATTCTCTATTTGGCCACCTGGTCTAAATTGTGAAGGATTTAACTGAAAAGATGATGCTTTTGGTGTTGAAAGGATGCCAAATCAACATTAATAAAGCCAATTAGATTGTTCCCTTCTTTGTTACATCAATAATACTAGGCCTGCAAATCAATCGATGTGGATCTAGTTTTAAATTTGGTTATATTTAATATATGGGGCATGCTAGCAGGTAATAAATAAAGGATAATAATAATAATGAAGGTTAATAATAAAAATATCACTGATTTTGACACTTTGGTATTCAAATATAAGTATTTTGCATCCAAAGTCTTACAAAAACTGATATTATTAGGCAGAACATATTACAATAGCATTTTGTAATTTTTGCTCCCACCTCAAGTACAATATATTCTTTTTAAGCTAAATTTGACAAAACTTTGAAGTATGGGTTGCTAAACGTAAAATCTTAATTTGGTTCATAATGGTTCATTATGACACATGAATGTCCGTATACTGACGACCAATACTCAGGATCCTTGAATTCTCAGACCACCCAATATCACTGAGTATAACACAGCTCTGTATAAATTCTTATCGACTCTTACAGCTCAACCCCTTGCAAAAGGAAATAAGTTCAAGATGTGGGTCTGACAGCACTACAGAGGGGCTAACACCCTTCTTACCCTTACCTCCCCTCCACCTCAATCTAAAATATGTTTACAACTGCTTGTTAATTTCAAGTCTATGAAATCATTTGCCTGGTGTGTAAGGGGAAAGAACTTGAAGCCAAAGACAACTTCGTCTGGATATGAGTTGCCAAGATGAGGAGAAGCAAAGGATTTAGCACAGCAGTGTAAAACATAAAGTGTAACCATCAATGTGTATTATATACATTATATAGAATTGCAGATGAAAGATGAAGTGGTTTGTGGGGTTATTACATTGAATGGTGTAAGACAGATAAGAGGGAATGTTAGGATTGGCATAGACAAAAACCAAATGTCAGACCGTAAATCATGCTCTCTCACAGGATGTGCATCAGAATTCTAGAGGTCCATGTCAGCTCAACTCCCTATAAAAGAACTTCAACATAATTAATGTTTTTTCTGTCATGCTTACTGTTTTTGCATCTGAGGGTATTTGGTTCTTCAGGAAATCCAGGTTTTGACCTGAGCCTTTTTATTTGTTTCACCCCAAGATACTGATCACAAGACCGTTGCTAGGAGCACCAGAGAGGACACCGTCCAAGGATGTCTCTTGGGTTAGATGTCATTTTCTTAAGAACTGTGAAGGCTATATCTTTGAAAACCTTTTTACTGTCTGTCACATAGCTAGCCATCTCCAAACCTTGCCAAAGACAAATGTTTTTTGTCAAAATTAACACTGTTTTCTGATGTACCCAGATGTTCTAAATGTGGGTCCTAGTGTTAAGCTTTTTTACATTTAAACAATCCCAGTTACCCTCAAAACACAAGAGCATCTTTATAATATTATAGCTGAATTTCTCCCTCCATACATGCTTAACAGACTATTATAAGTTAGCTCTCTCTGCTTCTCTACTTTGGAGTTAATCATTTGTTTGCTGCTATCTACCAGAACTTCTTATCTCTTCTCCTGTCACTTTACAACCTGGGTCCTCTTATCGCCCAGGCAAAAAGCATGTGACGCGAAGCAGCCAATGGAGGCCCTCATCCTTCTTATTACATCCCATCTCTAAATGGGACGGATGGTTTACAACAGGTCAGTAATGCTCAGAAGAGTACAGAGTCCAGGCTGAGAAATACCTATTACTTTCCATACTAGGCATTAGTGTTTTTAAAGCTGTATGCTAACTTTCTCTGGAGTATCCAAAGTCATCTTGTCCCAAGGCCAGCAACATTTTCAAGTCACCCATTGCCACAATCGATGCAACTTTCAAGGACATTGGCATTACGCTTTACCTGGAACTGATCATGGCTGTAAGACATGAAAGTGTCATAATGCAGGATACCATGAAACATGGATGTAGCACACAGGGTGAGTCTATCTCCTGGAATTTATAGAGTTAGTCTGACTACGCTAAGAGGAATTTATTTGATTGGCAGCACAGAATATCCTATCCACTTTTTTCATTTCATTATTTATTTTTTTTAGGATATCTTACATTGTTACACAGCAGCTATGAATGTTTGATATGTCAGTATTAGCTATGATGGTAGACCCCAAAAGTTTTATGTATTGAGTTTCTTTAAAAGGAAAAATAAACAAGATTTGATACAGATATTTGGTATTTTGAGTGGTCTGATACATCTTTAATAACCACAGGGGATATTGCCTTGTTCAATAAGGGAAATGAAAGCTATGTATTTCTGGCATATATTCACACATATGTATAGTAGGAAGCATTGCATGCAGCAGGAATGAAGAATTGGTAGGGTTGGTTATACATGCAGGTGGAGCTATAGGTAATCATTATATGAACTAATAAAAAAAGACATAGAGACTGGATAAATGGAGTATAAAGAAAAGTTGTGCGGCGAGGGTTGCAGATATATGGCATTATATGTGGTTGGTGGGTGTGATTATCTAGAATAGGAGGAGTTCTATGAACAATGCGAATACACACATGGAGTAGTTAGATTACAAGAAAATGTATCAAGGAATATACTGAAGAATCGTGCTGTATATTTAATAGAGATGTCTCACGTGGCGTTGCATTGATGGTTATGACATATGTTTCATAATATGTGCTGGATTTCCTTCTGATATAATCCAGATGTTCTCTGACTTCCCCTTCAATCATTTATAATGAGGTTAGGGGGACATCAGAATAGGACCAGCAGTGGTGGGCTCAACCTCCCCATTACCCGTAGACTACTGCTTTCTCCCATGTTCACCTGCAGATCCTTCAGTGCTCAACGAACCTGCCTTATGTCAGCACAGGAACATACCTTTGCAGTCACAGTGAACATTTTTTTTACCGATAACCAAAATGTTCTCAATCACAAAGAAAAAATGGTTCATAAACTGTATCCGAAAATAACATTTAAAGTTGTTCAAAGTTTATCCTACTCCCAATGAAGCATTAAAGAAAATTAGATAGTCCTACAAGTGAGAAATTTAAATGTCATTTAATTTAAATGTCTGGAGTGTGTCACTTTTAGGTCACTATAGCTGTTTCCATTCATTCATGCTGTCTTAATTAGGTAATGATTCCAGACCTTGTCTTATGCCTTGCTGAAATGTCATCCAAGTGTGAATTTGAAAGCAAGGTCACACCCCAGAAATTGCTACCAACATATGTTTAAGATGATGATGTTTTAAAGAGCATGCTATACAGAAAGCAAAAAAATCTTCCTGTTAACCCCTCGTAAACTAATTTCCATGGTGTATGCTGAACAGAGTGAGTGGCTGTCAATCTCACTTGGGCCTCCTATGTTGCAGACCTACTGCTTGACAAGAGAACATCTGGAAATGTGTAGGGGGACAAGGGAGAGATAAGGGCACTAACCTATAATTTTCAATATTTTGGGAGTTCTAAGGAATTTTAAAATTGTCTTATGGGGTCACATGCCACAGAGTTATATGGAATGGTATATACATCCTAAAATACACAGAGAACCTAGAAATATACAATTTAATGGGAAATATAAACCACAGAGCCCACCCAGTCTCTCTTATTTAGTGTAAAATAATCAGTCTAAGTTGAGATTTTTGCTCTTTTATATTCAGGATATACTTACAGTGTAAAACAAGCTTTACAGATATAGTGCTATCCAGCAATGTATTTATGTGGCAGCCTCCGTCACTCAAAGTCTTGCTTACTAACACACTGCATCATTGGTGTGATTGGCAACATGTGCTATAAGGAAAAGATGTGGCAATTGTGTTGGGTCTGCCCTCGTGTATGGCCTGAGAAAGGTTTCTCTCTAGAGTTCTGTGTCAAAACACTCTATACTAGGGACAACTCTTATTATTAGAGCTATGGCAGATGTAAGGCAATAGCTTAGGCATGCGCAGACAGATATCTTTCTGTGGTAGTCAATATCTAATTTAGTGGTGCCCAACCCTTGCTTCCACAAATACAAGATACATGTAATATTAATTGAATGTGAATTATAAAAATTCTTAAATTGAAGATCTGCATAACAAAAGTACAGGATTTGAGACACTCCCTTATGTTAATGGTTGTGATCCTAGGAATATTGTTTTCTCCACTAGGCTACAACCCTCATCCTTGCACTCCATTGCACATGTACAAATGTTTGCCTTAATTAGGACATATTGGGAGTATAAATAGTTATTCTTATGGAGAAGTTGTAAACTTGGAATAATCAGCAAGGACTAGTTGCTATGGGTTTTGCTCCTCTTTTGAAACTTTGCACCAGAATTGCTCCTTATACATAACCACCATTGTCTTTGTGGGTAGAATATCATAAAACAGGAATGTTCATTCCATTATTTATTTTTTACTTGCTCTTCTCACAGCATGACATGTTTTGTGTTCTCCCTCTTAATGTACTGACATGATGTCTACTGTACATTGCAGTAGGGAAAGATACGGTGTCTAATATATATGATAAGTGATAGCTGTGAAGCAAAATACTGAGTGTTTATTAAAGTTTTAATAAATTGTAAATTGATTCTTGTTTATCAGTATGAATGCCACCATATGCAGTTTATTCCAAGTAGATTAGTTGTTCTCTAATGCAGAAGACAGGGGGACACCATTAATGTATTCACCTTTGATAATTTGCAGTGTCTGTTGGAAATCTACCAACCTTTTTATTGATTGAAATCTAAGTGGTCTAAATTCCCTATTTCTCTACAATGCACACTTTCTACCGTGGAAAAATATAACGTTTATATACTTGACTCATTGGCTATTTTAAATAAAATATAGTAAATATATCAAAACAATACTGCCCTTTTTTTAAAAAAAGTACCCGCAATGTTTCTCCAATTAAAGTGTCACAGAGATGTGGGAAACAATCAATAAGTTTTTTTCTAGGGCATAAGTACAAAGAACCCAAGTGGATCCCCATTTGCTATTTCAGTCAGTGTTAGCCCTGATCATTTTGAACTATTTATTTTGATATACACAAGTGTCTGATCTCTCTTTCATTGTTTAAGGTGTGTGTGTATAGGAGTTAGTGTAATCTACGTGGATACACACAGATCACATACTGATACAATGATAAAGTTCCTAGTCAGCGCACTGTAACTGTCAACCAGAGCTGAACATCTTGTGGTTCTCCTGCTTTTATCAGCTGTTTTTCCATCTACATCCACCATATACATTTTACTAGACCTTTGCCTTTTGGTGCTATCAGATACAGAGTGTCTTTGGTTTCTGTATGACATTCATACATTGACATTAAATGTGTTACATAGGTATATGTTATTTTGTTCCATTAGATTATGATGATACTATCATGGCATTTCCATTTCTAGCAGCAATTTGTGAGTTTTATATAAAGCATTGCCATACTCTGATTCAATGTTCTTGTCCTAAAAGTTAGCAGATGAATATCCATAAATGCTTGTCATACACTGGGTCCAGGGATTTGTGTCAAAGGAACAGAGGCAATCCAAGAAGCAAGCCCACCCAAGTGACCCAAGACACTGTAAAGAAAATCCATTAATGATCACAGAAGGGAACCACTTCCTCTGTGAAGAACCTTTTAGCCTAAGCACTCTAATAGCTAGCCTGGAAATGCAATCAACACTAGAAAGGCAAAAAGCTTTTGGCGGAGGCCCAAAAATCTTCACGTCAGTGCAACCTATGGGGTAGCTGTCCCTATTGCCTGTTGGACTCACCTACAGCAATAGAGGGAGATTTCACCAATCCAATTAATTTCTTATTCATATGTTGTAGGTATGCTCAAACCTGAATAACCAAAAAGTAGCTTTACAGCTTTTACTAAACTGTCATGGACATTAGGTGGCCTCTAGCTGTGTAAATCTTACATAAGAACAGATGCCAGACATCACATATACTGGTTTGGGCCATCCACCCTATGCACAAGAAGAGCTCTGGATAAACAGGTCTAGACACAAGTGATGACCTATTGTCAGATTTTTATATGGCTCCAGAATGACAACTCATTATAGCCAAGCATTAGCCTGAAGATGGGCTCAAGCCAACATAACCCACCCAACACTAACTGAATCGTGGAAGCTTGACAGCATTCCTCTACCTAGGATGTTGCTCCCTCAATGGACACATTTGTCCATCACAAAATAAATAAGCATACAATAGGCATGTAGGTATTAATTTTTGCATGTGATTTTACTATGTGAAATATAGAATTTGACAGCAGAACCATTTAGCCCATCTAGTATGTCTTTTTCTTAATATTATGACTCAAACATTAATCAGTCATTGGTCTCGTCTTACCTAGATTTAGGATAGACATGTGCCTACCCAGGGAAAGTTTAAACTCCCTTACTCTGTTAACCTCTACCACTTCTGCAGGTGGGATGGGTTTAACAGAACAATTTTGCCATTGTTATCAATAAAATATGAGACCCTTTTTCAATTTCCTTGTGAGGATTCAGTCTGGATTGAGTCTGGATAAAAAAGAAAACATTTTCCTTCTTTCCCATATTAAAACAAAATTGCATACAATGGTATAGTAATTTGTACCTGTAGAAAAAAAATAAATATCTGCTAATGGCACATCTTATATCTGGTTTACTATAGGATATATACAGTGTGTGTATCGTATGTATTTAAATTTACTGTGATTTCTGTACTTTGATTAGATTGTATTATAGATGTGTGTATACTATACATTTATTTATTTGCTGTCTAACATTCCTTATCAGTGCCACCTTTGCTGCTACTGTGTACTCTGCAAACACCTTAACAGATCAAGAGCATATTGTCAGATCTAGACTTACTCTGAAGAGCTTGCAATCTCTTTATCCCAGTTTTCTTTCTTTCTCTTGAGCAGTCAGTGGGACTCTGAGGATAGTTTGTTTCTGGGCAGCTGTCACTTTTAAAATAGTTGCAGGTTTAAAAAAATTAGCATGTAACATAGGGAGCATAAACCATATACATTTTGTGTGTTAATATTTCTGGCATAGAAAGGGTTTCTGGTAAGAGGTGGATTATAAACAAGATAAAGTGTCCATCATCATAACCTATGTTATAAGCAGAGTCTGCATTAGGCATGCAGAATAAGTATTTGAAAAACTATTGAAACATAAAAAATGCAAGTAATAAAGCAATTTATGAGAAAATATTAATTTGATTTTTTTTATTTAAAAAGGCATGTTCATAGTAATTCTAAAAAATATGGTAATATTGCAATAACTGAAAATAATGATTAATACATTTAGTGATAGGCTAGACATAAATTGCATGGAAGATCTTATAAGAGTCCTCAGAGCACCTAGTTTGAAGTTTCCTTGCTGGCTTTCTTAGGAGCTAAAATATATTTTTAGCTGTGAAAATACACTGTAAATGTATATATGATGTAGATTTGACCCTAAGGCTCTTAATAAAAATCTATTTGCAGTGTTTGTATACATCTATAAAGCTCTTCTAAGCTCATTAAGGAAAATCTTTATGATGTATGTCAAGCACAGCAGTGGAGGAAATGTCATCTAGAATTCTTTAGGTACAGTAAACTGGGTTTGGCTGACAGTTTAATACCCTTCAAGTCAAATGTTTTGCTACGAGGTATGAAAGATTTCTTATCTCTCTTGGGATTTTTTGAAATAAATCTGACAAGATCTATGTAGTTGAATACCAAAAAATATACAATTATACACTTTAAAACATAATCAGAACAGAAATATTTATCCAAGAAAAAAAAAAAATCAGTTAATTTTGTTTTGTCAAAATTAATTCTACAAATGGAATTTTAAACATTTATTTAATTGTAAATTATATTCCATTGTATTCTATTACATTTATTTATATAGCGCTCACAGATTCCAGAGCACTATTACAATAGTAGACAGAGAAAAATATACTCCACAGTTTCTAAGTTCCTAACATTTTATCTCTTGTTGTTAAAAAAAAAGGATTGTTTAAATATGACATCACAAGCATTTATTTAGATAATACTTTATACAACTGTTGTGACGTAAACTGCCCAGATCTGGTACCAAAGTAAATTTAAAGGGGTGCGGGGGATTTACTTACGAAATCCTTTAGATTAGTGCTACAAAAAGTTTTTTTTAATATAAAGCTTTAAGGTTTGAGCAACACAATGGTGTAAATTATATTGCCCTTAATTAGGGTATTGTTGTAGATTCGGCTGATTGGGGGACTATTAACCATCTTTAAATAAATAGGATTGTTAATAAACAAACACAAATGTAGACACAATTTAAATATCTATTCAGAAATAATCAAATTTCGAGATATACATAAAAAAAACAATCGAAATCTAAAAAAAACCTAATTTTGACCATTTTTATTTATCAAAAATATCTAATTTACTAAAAGTGCAAAATTTTTTAAAATAAAATGTTTTATTGTGAATATAAACGATGATACCCATTTAACTGTGAAATACCTGCCCCATATATGTTCCATGCCAGAGTCATAAATCGTCTGAGGTTTGTAAAATTGTAACTGTGTTGTTAAACAATCCGAAAAAAATTAAACTTATTGTTGAATCCATTATGTTATAAAATCGCATTAAAATTATATATATATTTAGTATTTTAGAGGAAAGAACGTCTAATTGTGAAAAAAAGATTTAATTTCAATGGGAAAAATACAGATTTTTTTTCCCTTTTGCTCTGGAATGTCGGTAGAAATAATATATCTGTTTGCACAACCTCTTGACTCCTGCAGTTACATGGTGATAAGGTTAATTTTTAATTAAACTGTGATGTTGCATTGTGTAAAGATACATTATTTGCACTAAGGGAAATGACAACTTTGCAAAAACCTTAAGCCAAGAAAAAAAAAAGTGGCCATTCTCCACAACTAAACTTAAAATGAAATGTACCAGTTTATATTCATAAACACTAATCTATTACTCAACTCTCTGGCGCTAGATGGGTTAAATATAATTCTATGTTTCGATGAGAATAACTAATTTATATATTTCCTTAGCCAGTCTGCATATATTCCGGGAATGGCAATTCGCCGCTATATAATTATAATACATATATTCATTTTAACAGTTTTTCTTTCTCGTATAATGATTGTGGCATCTAATTATATACTAGATGGTTAGAAAAACAAAATATAATCAATAGTGATAAAAATAACATAATCAATAGTTGTTAAAAACATGATTGTATAGCCAATACCTGTGTTCTAGACATATATATATATATATATATATATATATATATATATATAATATTATATCAGTAATAATGTGTAACTATTAATATTTAGGTGAATGCTATATGTATGCATTATATGTTTAGCACTCTTAACCCCGACAGATTGAAACCTATATATCTTTATACTGTAAATTGATTTATATATTTGGGGTATATACTGGTAACCAATTCAGTACGATTTAGCTAAATTTCATTCATAAAGCGACCGTCTATAGTGCTAGTAACCTTCACCTCTATACACTAGCCGTATACTGTTTTCCTGTATGTATTTTTTATATACATTTAAAAGCACTATTGACACTAGGGGAACTCAATGCGATCCATATGATTTTCTAAAGCAAATATAGCACGAGATATTGGATCACCACCTGCACAGGTTTATTGTGTTTGAGGCTGGATCGGTATGAAGAGAAGGGTGTTTTTATAGGGTGTTTTACAATCGGTACATAGGTGCCGTAACACACATTGATGTTGAAGGTATGTCACATTCTGCAATGAATGCACAAGGCGATGCGTGCAAATATGCAACAAAGCCACTGGAAATCCAGCAAATATATTATTATTCATTTCAAAAAAAATACAATCCCATTTATTGAATTATTATTAAGTCAAGAGGTCATAAATCGGGTGCTGCTGTTCTTAATGAATATCCCTTTATAAATGTTACTTTATAAAGCGATACTTTGGATCTAACGCATTCTGAGGATGTTCCTATGGTGGGGTTAACCCTTTGACTTCTTTAAGGGATCATTTGAGGACCCTCTGTACTCCTGTGCAGGGGCCATCAAGTGATGGCTTGGAGAAGGTCTTTCCAGCGTTCGGTTTATAGAAGGGGAGATCGCTGTAATTGGAGTTTGTGCTGCGGATTGGCTGCTGGGATGAGTGATGGAAAGCTCCGGTCGTGATCCATGTGAGATAATGTCTATCGCTGCTCCGGGTGAACAGCAAGGAGCGGAGCATGAAGTTCGCAACTCAACACTTCGGAGAGCGATAGACACAACAGGCGAGTGGAGGGGGGAGGTGTGGCCCAGAGTGGGCGGGCCGGAGACCAGGGCCAGCCCCCCAGTGCTCTCCAGTGTAGAGATCAGAGAAGAGAGAGCGCTTTCACAGTGTCAGCCGCGATCATAGACGGGCTGGGAGGAGAGGCAGGAGGTACTGGCCAGAGAGTTACCCCCTGACCCCTCAGCTCCTCCCTGGCACAGATAGTGGTACTGAGTATCTCAAAGCGAGAAGAAGCCTGCGCACCAGTCCATCACACTAACCCCCCAAGAGGAGCTCTCATCCGACACGAAAGGACCATCTCAGTCCCGTTAAAGCACCAAGTAGACTTTCCGCGAGATTAGGTACCGCTGCATAGGGTCAGAGGAAGCCCCGACCGAACTTCAAGAAGAGTCGCTTGCTTTATCCTGCAAAAACCCCGATCCACACCCACCCAGAACATTTACCCCACCCTAGAAGGCGCCCATTTACCCTCAGTGCTGGGGTCTGATTCTAGTCCTTCTGTGTACCCCAGGTGGAGGAGGTACCCGGGAGCCTCTTCCTGCCCGAGCCATGCTGCCAAAAGTGGAGTCGGAATCCCTGGGACTATCGAGGTCGCACGGAGAGCAGGGGCAAATGCCGGAGAACATGCAGGGTAAGTGACAGATGTGCCCCTATGCGCTTTACTGGCTCCTATACTATCCCTATACGAGCTGTAATCCCTTGTAAGCACCCGGCTGCTATATAAAGTCTAATATATACCCTAAGAGTGACATTATACTTTCAACGTAAACATTGCGAGATGGCTATAGGCTTATATAAATGTATATAGATATATATATATCTATATAAACCACTCATATATATAAATATAACTGCATTTATTACATATGTCTACTACATATATTTTGCATAGGGGACGAAATGTATTCTCGTGACAGCACATATGCACACATGCATGTCATGCAGGTGACTGGTATGTACGTAGAATGTATCGCGCACACGTGCGATCTCTCTGCCTCCCCATCCCCACTTCCTATAGAGGATTTGCAGGATGTTCCAGTATATGGGGATGTATAGGAAGATGACAGCGGATTCCAGCGGATGATCTCAGGGGTCATACATCTGCCATACGTAGCGCCTGCACAAGGAGAAGCCACTGCCTCTGCCTCAATTCTAGATATTTTTTTTCACATCAGATTCATGTATTTTGGGTTTTATCTACACACGCATTGTATATTGAAATCAGACACATAGAAGTACACTATATATAATATACATTATTTTTTTGTGTGCATAATTAATGCAATGTACTTTAATATTGTAATATTAAGCATATGTTGTTATATATAAGTGTTCTTTAGGTTGTTTCTTTTATGAAATATATACCGCTTGTTGGCTGTAAAAAAAATATTGAAGATAAATGGCCAGTATTTCAGTACTCTGTAGAATATACAGTATTTTTACTTCTACTTTATTAAAAGTATTGCCTTAATTTTTTTTTTTAAATCAACCAATTTTGTAAAAGGGTATTGTATATATATAGATAGATATATGTAGTGTATATATACAAGTAGCAGGCGATATCTGGAATCAGAGAAAAGAGAAATAAAACCAACATTTTCTGTAGTCTTGATTACTTGCTAAAACAAATATATCAAAGTAACTGGATTTTTAGGTTTTATTTAATTTTTTTTTAACTTCAGGAACAGCAGTTCCAAATCTGGTTTCTATTACTTATTTGAAGAGCTGTGTGCTAAGACGCACAATAATCAGATCAAATTTTGTGATTTTAAAACAATTTTTGGGGGGGGAATTAAATATGTAATTGAAGGAGACTTTGAGCAAAATGAAAACGAAAAATACAATTTTTATAGAAACTAATGTAGAATTTGCAATCAAGTCAATTCACTCTGACTTGTTAGCCACAGTAAAGTATTCAGTCAAGGTACTGCTTCTAAATAAAGTTTAAAATGAACTTCCCTTCTTTTGGACTGCAAAAAAAGTTAATTTTTTTTTTTTTTATTATACTACAAATTAAACATATTTATTACCCTTACATCAATATATCGTTTTTTTATTTGGATAAACCAACTGAAAAATAAAACTTTAGTAAATACTATGTTTTACAAAGTTAATGCGGTGCCTTAAGCTAATACCAAAATCAGCGGATTTTCTATGGGAATTATCTATTATTTTTATTTTGAGTACTTTAAAAACTATAGGTAATGGTGGCATTATGTGATATATAATATTGAAAATAAAAATACTCTTTTGGTAAAATGGTGCTTCAATACAATGATGGCGTATGTTACTTAACAATAAGTTAAGAATACAACGTTTAAATGTTCACTGGTACACTTAACTTTTTTGATAAATACAAACACGCACATTAGTATGGACATGTAGTTATAAAAGTGTAGAATAACCAAAATCTATATTACTCCCTTGAACTTGGTATAGATGCAGTCAACATAGATTAACTTTTTTGATGCCTTAAAGATATATTTACAACATATATTTACAACATATATATTTTCTCATAATATATATATGTATATATATATATATATATATGTGTGTGTATATATATATATATATATATATATATATATATAATTCAGTGGAAAGATTTATAAAAGTAGAGAAGACTTTACACGTTTTTGGAAGGCAGTACATTCCTGAGAATAAGTAACACAAAACCAGACAGTGGAAATATATCTTTGATGAGAAACGTTAACATGCATTTGTCTCAAAAGCTTACAGTCTATTAAGGCTATAGAGAGACTGACAGACACTGCAGTTTGACGTGCGCATGGAAAGGAATCAAAGCATGCATTAGTAAATGGATGTTATCCAACTCTGGATGAAGTTCTTTTTAGTATAAGTTTGAAATATATGAATAGAGATGGGTTATTCCGGGAGTATGTCCAGGCTATTAACCCCTTCGGGTAGTCACAGTTTATTTACTCTTAAATATCTTACTGGTGCTATAAAGCAATATTTCGATGTTGATATATGTTTGGAAGCAATGGTTTCATTGTTTGCGATTATTGTTGATAAAGTAGAAATTAAAAGAAAAATATTATGTGACATCAGAATGCAGCATATGCCACATAAAAAAGAACAGCCACAAAAGGTAACGTTAATTTGTGCGGGGCAAATTAATTTCTGAACCGGCTAAGCTTGTAGGGCTTTTAAATGATTTTCTACCAGCAGATCATCGGGAAGTAAACAGACTATTAATGCTGAAGACAGGAACCCTTCAATGAGAAATCCTATATAGTTTAGTGTAGCAGAAATAGATTTTATACCCCAATGAAACCATATATATGATTAACCTTTTAACTATCTGCACAATTTATAATGAATCCATACATGAATAAATATTATATGTGATTTTTTTACTGCAGCTTTATGTCCAAGTAATGCAAACATATAATACATAGGTGCATTCTCTCGCCTTTACCTTTACAGATTGTTAAACATTCCATCTTCTCTGTATATCTGCCTATCTGTCCTCATTTAAGTTTTATATATATATTTGTAAGAAAATCACTTGCCATATGTAACCTTAATCCATATATAAATATGGATTACGTTTACATATAGCAACTGATTTTATATATATTTATATAAATATATATGTATGAAAATCACTTGCTATATGTAACCTTAATTCATATAAATATATATGTATTATGTTTACATATAGCAAGCGATTTTATATCTGTATGTATGACCTCTGATTTTTTTGATGGCAGATGGCAAACTTTTTTTATGTATGTATAGATATATATATATATATATATATATATATATATAGCCGAGGACACATTAATTAACGTTCCCTGGTTAACAGTAATTCTTCTATATTTGTTATGTGACAATTTAAGGTCATTGTATAGCAAATGTGATGGACTGTTTAGAATGAGCCTTTAATAGACAACCCGAAGTTATATTTCCAAGGGGAATTTATATTAATGCCGCATGTATGTAATGCTTATGGTGATAACCAATATAGTCTGTGCCAAGCATGAAAATGTTTATACCGAACTTTGTGTTGAAAAGGGACTGACATGTAAGGCTAACTTGCATTGATCCCTACCTACATTTAACACATAAATGGTTCTGGGTTTCTGTGGAAAATACAGTTTTAAAAAAAATGACTTAGGACCATCATTATTCCTATATGCTTTAGGTGAGCTTTTTTTAAATTGTTACAAAAAAAGTTGAAAATATTGTACTAAGTGAGGAAGAATAAATTATGATTATAATAAACGACTAGCAAGATAGAAGAAAGAATATATGTTTACACTGTGCATACGAAATAAATGTATACGTTTGTACAGTTCCTAATAAAAAAAATTACAGATTTTTTAAAATAAAATAACAGTTTTTCCAGTGCATAAGTATTTCATACAAATAATTCCTAATGAAGCCTTTAGTGATAGATAGATAGATAGATAGATAGATAGATAGATAGATGGATAGATAGATATGGGTATGTGGATTCTTTGCATTATTAGTCTACTTGGGAACGAGTAGTACTCTTTGTTGCTGGTATTCTTGTAATCATAACCCACTGATCTTTTTACCTCTTTCTGCAGTCAACCAATTTAAGATGATGGGTTACTCTTACGATGAAGACCTGGAGGAGCTGTGTCCTGTCTGTGGGGACAAGGTGTCTGGATATCACTATGGGCTGCTTACCTGCGAGAGCTGCAAGGTGGGTAACTGATACTATCCAGTGCTTTGGCCAGTTGTAATCTTTAGTAATACTGGAATTTCTATATTTTTATATATACATTGTATTTTTTACCATTTAAACACAAAGGTGTTTATTTTTTTTAAGGTACTTTACTATTGAAATAAGAGATATTTTATGATACACAATGTATGTGAATATAGGCATAAGATTATTTTTGTCTATAAAAAGTGCAATATTTGCCAAAATATTTATACAAGTAATACATTTATTTTATAATTTTTTTTTTAAACATGTCTAATATCGATTTCTTTCATTTTATAAATTCCATCTGTGTACTCTGCATGCACATATCTGATCTATAATTTTCTGGACAAAATATGTGAATAATTAAAATATATTAATAGACATATTATACCTGCTAAAATATTTTTTTCCCCAAAACAGAGTGCATTTTTATGATTTGCTTATTTTATCTTTGTCACCTTGTGTTTCTGCAAATCCATTATAATTAGTATAAAGTATTAAGTGGATAGAAGTTGTTAGTCACACTTGTTGTTTTGCATAAATCATGATGGTAGATGGCATAACACCTCCCTATCCCAAACGAGTTATATTGTATATGAAATAATCACCCTTTTAAATATATTATTAAATTAAAACACTAACTTTGCGCGCAATGAGTTATACATTCAGAAGCATACTCTTATTTCAGCGTGTACAACCCCATTAGTTTGTGGGGATTTTTTTTTTTGCAATATTTTATGGTCAACTTGCTTGAGAAAATGTCACTAATTTGAGAATGTTTTTGTCCCTGTAAACCAAAGCTTCCATCATAACTTCTCTGCTGTGACGAGTTTCTCCATAGAAATTTTGTGGGTTAATATTTTGGAAAGTTCAAAGGTACGGGTATGAAATGTAATGCAAACAATTCAGTGCTCAGCTCTTTGGTACAGAAGGTAAACAGTGATTACAAAACCTAAAGTAAGCGCCGCTAATATCAAAAGGGACTTTAGGAGAACTAAAATCTGTACTTTCACTAGCTGTGCCTGTACTGTTTCCTGAAAGGCTCTTTCTCCTGTAGGACCAACGTGTTCTTATGACTGTGCCATGTCTCTGAGGTCAGGGTATGCTAGGATCAAAATGCACAAATGGCAACCACAACAGAACGGACTATGCTTGACCTAGTGTTTACTAACATGAGGAACATGTTTAAATCTCACTTATGACCAAAGTGTGCATGTTTATCTTATGAAAAGAAACATGTCCTATCGACAATGATGGTTCAGCATTTCATACTATAATGGGTTAAGCGTATCTGCTGACGGCTTTGAATCTTTGTTATCTGTTTAGGGTTTCTTCAAGCGTACAGTCCAGAACAATAAAAGATACACTTGTATTGAAAATCAGACCTGCCAGATTGATAAAACCCAGAGGAAGAGATGTCCGTACTGCAGGTTCCAGAAGTGTCTGAGTGTGGGAATGAAACTAGAAGGTAAGAGAACAACAGTTGGGTTAGGACTCTAACCTTAGCACTTGATTCTGGATTCATTGGCTTAAAATAAGTACCTTATTTTCATGACAAAATATGTTCATGAAGTTGATTCTTCTAACTGTTGCTTATAAAACATCGTAACAAGAACTCTGGCAAGACATCATGGAGAAAAAGAAAGAGTGCAGAGGCTGGGTGAAGAGAGTCGGTCACCAGCCACCTATACTTGGGTTAATCACAGATTATAGGAAATATTATTTTGAATTTATTTTTGTAGCTGTTCAAAAATCATTGTTAGGGATGGTATGCATTTACTCGAGCTACAATTAAGGCTCTCTTGTATATTTTGTGATGATAATTTCTGAAGTTTAAAATCTTTTAATTTTTGTTGTCTATCTCTTTTTTTTCTGGTTTTAGCAATTAAAAAGCTTAGTACACATTTCTACGTTTCCAGATGTGAAAAGAATAGCATATAGCAAGCATGAAAAGAAAAATAAACGAGGCAGACAGGGAAATGTGAGAGCGCACTGGGTTTTCTCTTCAGGACTTTGTTTTTAACATGCCGATCTTTTTCTGCGTCTAATTAATGTAGGAATTTCAGACATCATGGTAAAAATTAACACACAACCTTGTGCTGTTTTATAATTCTTCGGATGATATATAAAATCATAGCCAACGTTTTGTTGATGCAGATGTCTGAAGGCTTTTTGGCTGGTGGTAGGCCTTAAAATGCTCACCCTGCCAAGTAAATTTGTCTTGAGTATAATCTCTTCTCTCGGAGCGGGAGGAAAAGAAGGCAGCGGGAGGTGAGCTGGCAGACACAGGTAGTGAAAAAAAAAGAAAGAAAATGAGACAACTGCAGGAAAGAACGGGGCAGCGCAGGAACAGAGGTCAACTATGTGAGGAGAGAATATGACAGGAAAAGTGTAGGCTAAACAGTAGTCAGAGGAAAAGAAACGGCAGAATGCGAGAAGCGGAATAAGTGACAAGCTTGCACACACACACTGGACTACTGATAATAGTAGTGACGAAATGTGTAAGCACGCAGGGAGCAACATATGGGTCAAACAGATGTTTGGAAGACTGGCTAGTGTGCTGCTATGTATTTAGGTGTTGCGGGACCCGTGGTCTTAAAAACCTGTGGCATCCTGCCACTTTATGTCCCTGCGCTCCCACACTTAGCTGTTGATAGAGGAGTAGAGATCTGTCAATATTGAGACACGAGGAGCACCGTGCTATGATACGTTAACCCTAAGGCACAAATGTTCCTGCACACAACTACCCTTCCGTACCTCTTATCTGTAGTCCAGCTGGGCCTTTTTGGGATTCCAATACCAAGTGACAAACTCAGGACGGACCGAACTGCTCAAGGTTGAGAAATCAGATACAAAGCATGGTGGTAGCAGGACATGGTCTTTCCCTTTAGGTTTCTACCTGATGGGTTTTTATAATTAAAATACTGGCAATATACAAAATGAACAATAAGATTAACACACGTTAAGACATGCTGGCTCAGAAAGACAAACTAGCAAACTGGTCCTATGGTTTCCCCAAGAAAGTAGAACTTCATTTGCCTAGAACTTTGTATTGTGTTCTATGAAAAGACAGCTATGACAGTATCGTGAATTTGGATATGGTTTGGTTGTTCATGGTCACATTTAAGGTATGAACCGGGCTCTCCTTGCCTAATGTACCAATATGAACAAACATCTCACTCAATCCTTCTTACATTACTGTAATATGTACAGCTATTTTAAATTAACCTCTGTAACATATATTTTATAATAAAATGACTCTGTATACATAGCTTATAGCCCCATTAAATATATGTTGGCATCTAGAAATAAGTGACTAATTGCAGATTTCTTTATGCTAGATATGTATCCGATATCCCCATGCATTTTTAATAGTGTTATAATATCTCCTTTGCATAAGAGCCAGTGGCCAAGGTGGGCTCTGTGTCACCAGTTATCCCATTAAAAGTGCACCGCAACAAAACGCACCGCTGTGACAATCCCCATTAAAATCACCCCCCTGGCTGCAGCTGAAGCACATTTATTTTTAATTATTCCTAAAACTGAATATCTTTCTTTTTTAGAAGCTGTGGCAATAACAAACTAAAATGTGTTCTCCTGTTAAAATGCCAAGTAGACAGAATAGTGGTGTATGCATACATATATACAGTACATATATATCCCTTGAACTATACTGCTTCACAAGCCAGAATGTAGCAGAATAATTTATGAATTAGGAGGATATTTTTGTACCAGTTAATTTAAAAATAAAATCTAAAAAAAAAGGTATTTTCTGAGATAGTATATGGTAATTGTAAAATATTAAAAACGGAAAGCGTTGAAGCTATATTAAAATACTGTAACACGTTACTTTTAAGAATTACTTTGGCTCCTATTCTTAATGCTGTGTATTAAAATGTCTAAATTGAATTTATGAACATTTGAATAAACATTTTTTTTCCGTTCATCATACCATCATAGATGTAATAGCATGAAATCATAGGCATCACAGTTATGTAAAACTATGTTTAATAGGCTTTTATATATATCATTATGCAAATCATCATTTTGAAATATCAGAAATACAGTTTTTGGAATGATGTTTAAAAATATTCTGACAATACAAGTTCTTGAAGGAATAGAAAAATTGCAATATTTACAATTTGGTTACTTAGTGCTGAGACTACATTTCAAAAGCTAATTGGTAAGCACAATAGAGAAGCCACTTTTGGTTTCCGCTAGATTTAGACTTAGCTTTTGTATTCCAAGTCGCCTTGTTGACATCAAGGAACTACTCGGCAGTAAAATTAGTTGTTCACTTAATTTTCTTTTTTTGCTAAATGTCAAGCAGCCATATTCAACTAACAGAGTCTTGCAAACTCATACAATGTGTCTTCCAACCACTTTGTTTAAAAGACATTTTGGTGTCTTTCAAGAATATTGGGAAACTGAGCATCTGTAGAAGGTTTCTTCCCAACATTAAAGCCATTAGTTAACAGTACACCACAGTGATTATGTGAGATAATACACACTCTTGAGACAACTCTAATTTTAGACTTTTCTTTGGTCCACAGCCGTACGGGCAGATCGGATGCGTGGAGGCCGAAACAAGTTTGGGCCAATGTACAAGAGGGATCGTGCTCTCAAGCAGCAGAAAAAGGCTTTAATTAGAGCAAATGGACTCAAATTAGAAGCAATGAGTCAGGTCATCCAAGCTATTCCCACGGACCTAACTATTTCATCTGCTATTCAAAACATCCACTCAGCCTCCAAGGGTCTACCTCTAAACCATGCTGCCCTGCCCCCATCAGACTATGACAGAAGCCCCTTCGTAACTTCACCTATCAGCATGGCAATGCCACCTCATGGTAGCCTACAGGGGTATCAGACCTATGGGCACTTCCCCAGTCGTGCAATTAAATCAGAGTACCCAGATCCTTATACTAGTTCCCCGGAGTCCATCATGGGATACTCCTACATGGACAGTTATCAGTCAAGTTCTCCTTCAAACATCCCGCACCTTATTGTGGAACTGTTGAAATGTGAGCCAGATGAGCCCCAGGTCCAAGGGAAGATCATGTCTTATTTACAGCAGGAGCAGGCCAACAGAAGCAAACACGATAAACTCAATACATTTGGACTCATGTGCAAAATGGCCGACCAAACACTGTTTTCCATTGTTGAATGGGCAAGGAGTAGCATCTTCTTCAGAGAACTTAAGGTAGGACAGACAACTCACAAGAGCTTGTTTATATTATTGCATTTCTGTTTTCCGATAAAACATTTATACCTCTAAGAATGTGATGCGGCAGAATATATGCTTATATGGTATAACACTATTACTACTAGCTGTATGTATTGTAGGTCAGGATATCTGACATAATATTTTTAAGGTTTAAAAGTCATATTACCAGTATAAAAATGGTAATATGACTTTTAAACTTTAAAAAATATGATGTTTTCTGTTAGATTTTTCATATAATATAATGTTTGTGCCAACCATGTATTTGCAACACAAATCTAATTTAGTTATTTTATCGTATCAAAATTCACTAGACCCAAATACTGCTTTCTTATAAAACAGCTTTGTGGTGAACAACGGAATGTCTCAGTATTAGCTTCTCAGATGGACCATCTAATCACGATATATAGGGACTTAATTCGCATAAACAGGATTTAATTAGTCCTGCCATAAACAGTAAACTCATTGTGGTGTTTCAGTTGGGAATATCAACCACATGACAGCAGGCTAGCAGATAAACAAACTATATTGGAAAAGTGAGATACAAAACTTCAGGTAGGCAAGTCAAGCCAAGTCTAGCTCCTGTCCTCATTGCCCAGTCTATCTACGAGGCGAGCCAGACTTACTCTCCAAATACCAGGATCATCATGAGTGATGGCGGATCAGAACCATTCGGCCCATCTAATTATTACTATTATTCTTGGTGTAAAGACTTACCTTAATTGGTCCTTGATCTTTTTCGTATTCAGGATAGCCATAGGCCTATCCCATGCAAGGGTACAAACATTGAAGAGGAAGAGGCATTTTTATTTGCCTCTAGTTCATACCAGCTTACCCATAATGTACAAAACACTCTGTTCTTCCATAGTACATTTAATTACTATAGAGAACACCATATTTCATTTTCAAAGACAAAATATTTATTTTTCCATGTGCACTCCCCTTGATGGAGCACTTTTTATCTGCTTCCGATTGCAAATGATACGACCAATCTTAAAATGATTTACATTGGTGAAGAAATATGCGGGAGGACTTTAAAAACATGTATGTTTGAATCAGCATGAATAAACAAATAAAAAAACAAAATAATATTGCATACAAATCTTTAACAGGCACCAATAAAGGGAAGATATCAGGTGTTTTTGAGACATGTAGATATTACCTGCTCATATTTAGCTGCTCATATTTAGCAAGCTCAAGCTTCAAAGTGTGACTTTACCCAGGGTACATCAAACAAGACTACACTGTCCCAGCTCATAGGTCACAGCATTGAAATTAGGTCCAACCTCAAACTGTGCCTTTAGTTTCCATAACCCAAATTACACCTTGACTCATTCTTCCAAAGTACACTTATAAACTCATCGGAATTATTGAAAATACACTTTGGTGACCCCATGGGTCAAGATTTTCCGCAGCGGCGTTGAAAGGATGTTTAATTATTTAGGCTAACACGTCACATATAATTAGGTAGCTTGAATTATCTTTTTTTTTTTAAGTTTTTTTTTTTAAGTTATAAAAGCAGGAAATGTTTCTAACGGACTTGATGAAAGGAGCGTTCAGGTCTGTTCTTTCAATTACCGAGAACACAGAGCAGGCACAGCAGTGTGCCTATTGTACAAGCGACTGAATTGTACAACTTCCCTGCCAGTTGTTAAAAAACAGCAGTAATTTTCCAGCCACTTGCCTCAGACAGTGAAGATCTGCTGTGTGTCGATGTGTGTATTTTTCCCCTAACAGATACAAGCCTCTGTATGTCAGGTTGTTTTTAATGTTTTTTTAATGTTACTATCGCACATTCAAGTATTTTTTTATATTTTCACAATAAAAGTGAACTGGTTGATATTGTGATTTTTTTTTTGGCAAGATTAACTCCTTGAATGTATCACTAACATCATATCTGAAAATATTTATAGACTTTTTATTACACTTTAATTATAAGTGTGGTTTGAACCATTTAGGGAAAGTACTGAACTCTCACTTGCTATATAGTAACGCACTTTTAATATATTCAAAATAATATAAAAATAATCTTACTAAAAACGCAAAATGTGCACTTCTCATAATGTGGTAATCGTCTAGAGAGCCACAATAAAGGTCCGGGGGCTAATGATTTAGGTATTTTTGGCTTTAATACTCTGATAATGTTAAAAAAAGTTCCTTAACTGTGTTATTTCGCCTTCTATTAAGCACTTGCTGAAAATAATGACATCAAAACTATAGAAATCTTGAAGTTTCTTAAGATAAAATACGATCTTTGGACTAAGAAGCTAAAAATTAACTATTTGAATGTTTTTTTTTACCCTTAAATAAGTACAAACTCCTACAAACAGGAGAGCGAGGATCTGCTTAGGCTGATTATAAACAGAGGAAATATAAATGAATAAAGCTTTCTGGCCCCCCGTCCATATATATATTTAGCACTTCCAGTAATATGAGCCAAGCAGGAACAAAAGGAGTGTTAAATATAGAAGCAGTATAATAGATATTCTTAAGCTAGTGTTCCCATCACAAGGAGCATTCAAAAGGGCAGCTACATGTGTCGGGAACGCTTATTATTATTATTGGTGTGGGCATCAATTCAGTGCCGTTGATTTAACGTGTATTAATGACTCTGACAGAATCCGAGGTTTAAAGGGTTAAAGGCTTTTCAGAGGCAAGAATACTAATGACATATTTAAAGACTCAGACCGTCCTATGGAGTCGCCAGTTTATGCTAAGTCTTTTCCTCAAAGACCCCAAGTGCACCAGTAACACATTTAAGTGGTTGGCCCGTCCCCGATCTAATGCCTGGTGACATGAGTAAGTGTGAAGTTCCTCCTTGATCTGATGTGTGCTAATAGTGGTGACATATTTAAGTGGTCAGTCACCTCCTAGATTGAATGTGTTTTAATGTCAGTGACATATTGACGGGGTCAGTCCCAGGGGCATTCACCTAGACAGCAGATGGCCCCATGCTGGATCATTTGTAGTGCCCTTTAACTAATTTCTTCAAATCGTTTTGCCTGGGGCAACATTGGAATTTCATGGCGTAACTTTCATTTAACTGGGACAGAGTTCTACTGCGTTAGCCGTGGAAAGAAAATGAGCAAATCTGGTAAAGATGATAACTTGATTGGCTGATGAATTGCATTAAATGAATGCTTTCAAGAATCAAATGCCTGAAGACGAGACCTAAGTACCGTAGTTTGTCCCTTAGTAGAATTCCGCAAACCAGAAAATGTATCGTCTTTATGAAATCTGTTTATTTTATCAAACAGTTCTTCTGTTACCAAATGATAGTTGCTCGCTCTGAGAATTATGACGTTGAACCCAAAGTTTTGGAACAAAACAAAACATTTTCATTTGTATTGGTTAATAATGAAGCAATTACCGGTACTATAGTTCGGTACACAAGTTCCATATCTAGAGTTTACCTAATTACACTATTCTGTTTATATATTTATCAAACTTATTATAACCAATATAACAATCCCATTGATATGCATGATGGAGGACTGGGTCCTGACATCATATTTCAGCCCAGTGTGTACATTATCTAAAGTGTGTACACTAAGTACTAACAGCAGCAGCAGTGCACCCGCGATAGCCAAGATTGTGGTGACATGGGGGGCGTCATTGGTCCTCCAGGGATGTTCTCTAATAATGTCCCTGGTACGTCTCCTTCAAGGGGTTAATCAGTGTTTGATCTTGTCTTCAGGATCAGTGTATGGCTATGCCATGCATGTTTAAATTCTGTATTAGCCTCTACCACTCTTGGTGGGAGTCTGTTCCATTTATCTACCACCCACTGGGGTTTCTATCACTTCAGCCCAATTACTCCATAGGTTTTATCTATTATTTTATGTACAGAAGACGCATCACGCGTGGTTCCCCATGTATCAAGGGGATGAGGGCAGAATGCACAAACTCCAGCTAATGAATTCAAAATCGTACATTAAACAGGTAAAAGATTTACCTGCCGAAAGTGTTTGTGCTTTGTGGGGATTTTGACCTTAAGGGCTTTATGATAAATGCCTCATGACATATATTTACATACAGTATTAGTTGACAAATTAGGTTAACCCTTTGATCTCAAATGGATTCCGATTAGACCTGTATGAGCCAAGCCATACATTTGCTTTGGTCAGATGTTCAATTAAGTGATATATTTCTATGTTCTAAGACTAAAAACACCGGCTTGGAGGGTTCCTTTGAAGATCAGTATAGGAGAACCATAAGAAACTACCTGTTAAGTCTGGGACCTTGACATGCTAGTCAAAGTCTGGGACACACTCACGTCACTGGGTAAACTATACATCACAACCTATTTTGTGATAGGTTGTTTGCTGTTCATCTTTAAAGCATCAACTGTACGTATAGCATCGCTGAGCTACAGCATTTGTGGCACCTTCAATTCTAGCAGTCCATGCAAGACACGGACTAGCAAATATAATAAATACCATTAACAAGAAGACACTCAAACACACAACCCTAATGAGCGGTACTTTCATTTAGTCTTTTAGCTCGACTTGGTCACAAATTAATCAAATTGTGGCTCCACTAAATATGCAGCTATTGGTTGATTTAATAAAATCAGAAGTAATGTTCACTTTAACCCCTTATTTCTCTCCTACTTGTCTATAGTGTTTGTTTCATCGTTATCATTATAATGCATATTTATCATGAATGAAAATTCAGTATTGATAAAAAAAGAATCTTCCCCGCATTTTACTATTATTTGCATATTAATCAATGAAGTGTGAATTATGGGTGTTTAGTAAGTAAATGCGCTTTGACAGATTACAGCTAATAAGGCCCATGATTAAAATAACCTGTGCTACGTTACTAGGTCCTTACAGACGTCCTGATCTATTTTTCCTTATAGTGCTATCCCTACCACCTCAGCTGAGAGTCTATTCCAGTATTTTGAATTATGTTTCCATCTGGAAGATGACAGTTTTGTATATGCGTTGCTGATCTTGGATGCTGTCTTCCCCCATTAGAGGTTATCCTTCTGTATAGTCACAGCTCCAGTAGCTTAGACCTGTCACAAGCTTCCTTGCTCCATTGCTTTTGAATTATCTCAGAACCCTCCCCATCTTCTGCATCTCCTGCTAGCCTCCCCTCGATAGATGAACTACAAATAAGAGGACAAGGGCAGGGTCGTCCTCTGAAGGACTAGGGTATACCAGGTGAAGTGTTAATGGACCTGGAGCGCATCCACTCTCTTGATATATGGGTCCCCATCTTAAAGCCGGCATTGCTTTTCAAAGATATATTATTTCATTTGAGCGGAGCCGTCCGAAAGTGGCTGCGCTTTTGTCCTGATAGATGATCCTGTGTCCACAATCCGTTATGGAGTGTGAGATTTTCTCTGCTGCCCTTTCCTGCAACTCATAAAAATTGTGCTGAGCTCTCGAAGTTTCCCATGGCTTTCCTTTAACCGTTCAGGTCACAGGTTCAAGCAAAATAGTAGAATTAGCTGGTAAGTAATCTAGATATGGACCTACAGCACCAGTGATATGATGAGCCCTGTAGTTATTACATATATGATGGACTGTAAAAGTCTGGCAGAGTAGCATAATCAAACAAAAAAAAAAGAAAACCCTTATTATATTATATTATATTTAAACTATTGTAAGGGGTATTGGTTTAAACCATATACTATCACATTAATATTCTACACCTTCTATATCTTTGATATTTAAAAAGTACCAAATATGATTACAATACAGTATACATGCCATTTCTCCTACATGTGAATGCTTTGGACATGAATGTTCATTGACAAATATAAAAATATCCTTAGATTTCCTTTTGGTTTGTGAAAGCGTTGATGTGACAATATATATCTATATGTACTTTTTACTTTTATTTACTGTTATGTAGTTGTGAGAGGCATAATGGTAAAGAAAGCATCTGGCTGGCCACGCATGATGGCATCAATACTACACGGTAGTTTAGGTGGCAGGATGGGCAATGCTTCCCAAGCCTTCTCAAGAAGATCTTTGTTCTTGACTTTTGTGGTTGGTATCCCTTTTATTTGTGGATAGTGTGGTCTCCTCTTGTTGTTGCTTTGTAGTCATAATGAGTCATACAATCAATTTAGCCAATTGTAGGCATTCTAGATCAATAAAAGCAGGCTCTTATAACCAGCTATGTGGCTGTATATTGGAAGAGAACTGAAATGTTACAGATTTAAGGTTTCCTCAAACAAAATAATGGATATTGCTGTTGCTGTCTATAGAAGTCCTGAAAAGTTGGGGTTACCATTCATAGAGCAGGATGTTGAGCCAGAAGCTCTCAAGAACACAGAGGTCCCTTGTTCAGATGTTATGACACCTGTTGAAGGGGCCGATGAGACGAGGAATTTCAGTTGTAACTACGCTAAAGAAATGGTCTGGAAGACTTGCAGTTCAACATCTTACCATATGAACTATGGCCCACAAGACAAAATTCTCGAAACTCAGCTCCTTTTCCGATGTCCTTTAAGTCCTCCCTGGGCTACTCTGATTTCAAGATTTTATGCTACTACCTAAATCCCCTTCTGGTATATAATTTGAAAAAGTGGTTTTATTGGCATATCAGCCAATTCAGTGTTTCTATGGGTTGTTATGGTGATAAGACCTCTTTTTAAACTTTGTACCATGATTCCTTTTTATACATAGCCTACATTCGACTTCAATGTAATCTGTTTCTTATATATATAACAAGCACAGATATTTATGAATATTTTTACAGATGAGTTAAATCTCAATGTTTGGAACTTCTTGTTAGTATAACACAGAATATAGTTAAGTTTGCAATCTCATTAGAATTCTTTACTGTCCTAACTTTATAGATTCAAAGTCCAACAGATACATATGGTTAATCCTTATTGGTTACAGTAAAAAAAAAGTTGATGTTCCGGTTATTACTAAGGCAAATATTGTGTGAAGCTGACAGATACTAGGTTTTGGTAATCTGAAAAAAGAGCGTAGCGACTACAAGGAATGTATCGTAATAGTGATCTTCTATTTACTGTAATAGAAAAAAATGCATGTTTAGTTCCCATTTCCACAGAAAACAGGTGTCATTGCACATAGATACGGTTTAGGATTGTGAGGTGGCATTTAGTGGCACCCATTCAGGGTCCGTTATATGTTTTGTTTAAACTAATACTAATTTATAAGGAAAAAATGCTATTTAGTCACATTGGCACATCTTTATATATTTACTTAATCCAGGAATAATAGTAATAGTAATTATGTTATCAGGCAGTACATTGTAATCATTTATTATACACATAATATTAATTTCCTTATTGCATAGTGCAGTAATGTTTTCTTGTACCTACGCACTCTATTACATATAGAACACGTGAAACCTTTTCCTTTTCTGTAAATAAAATATTGAATGAGCGGTGTAATTATTAATAATAATGAATTGCTGTCAGTGGTAATACATTACAATTCACTTCACTTGTAAATTACAATATTCTTCTGTCCAACTTACTATCTCCCCAGAGATGCCTGCAAAGCATTGTAAACTATTAATGTCAGACATATATGTGCCAGGGGATGAGGGACACGCTGCGAATGCCCCACCTGATACCTGATTCCGTTAATATTAATCATTCCGTTCTCAGTGCTCTGACTTTATGTAATTAGCTTTGTAAAAACACTCATTAGTGTCTCTTCTTCGGCTCTGAATAAGAACCCTTAATTAAATCCTGAGTAAGCAGGGGTCAGGACCGTGTCATTGGATAACAGCAGGGGACCACCATCCCTTGATTCTGTGTCTAATACAATATACGCGGAACTGGAATATGCTTAGAAAAAGGTTACTGACTTTATTTTACTACACAGACATGAAACGTATACCGTCTAGTTTAAATATATTGTATATTCAAATATTATGGATCAGTAGCCCCGTAGTACCCATGTAGCTATTATATTATGCTTATTTTATTAATGTATTTAGAACAGTCATACTTGCCCCTGTTTAAGAGGGAGAGTGTGCCCCCAAATCTTTCTGTGCCATTTTTCCTCCCTGGTTTTCCTTTTCTATAAAGATCAGAATTTTTGCTGGGTATGATTTTTTTAATAGCGTTCTACAACTCTAAATGTCACAACAAATATATATACGGTATATATAAACAGCAGAAAATGTTTTTTATTAAATTAAATTGTGTAAATAAAGCATAGTGTTCTTCTTATGAATGGGTTATTTTGTTACAGTAATAACTATTAATAGGGCACAACATAATTGAACTATTAATAGTCTTCAGAAATCCCCTTGATTCTCTAAATATACCTCTTGGTGGATACACTGACTTAGGGTTGCCACCTGAGTGCCGTTCTTCACTCTTTATGTCCCAGAAACCGCTGGGCTGGTGGCGAAGAAGAGGTTCAACACGTAACATCCTGTTGTGGTATGACATCACATTAAACCCCAACAACACATGAGAGCTAATGAGAAGAATATAACACATCTACTTGTACATCAGTAGTTAAAAGATGGGTACGTGTACTGATCTTAACTGAGTATATTCATTTTGCCTCTTGAAGCAATAATGAGTTAAGTGAAGTTAGTACAGGACATTACTGTGAGGTTACTCATAACAGATCAGTTATTCTGGGACAGGAATTTCTATTGTCAGGAGGACATTATTGTCAGTGTGTAATTCTATGACTTTGGTCACAATACATAGACTAATGTTCTGAACATAGACACAGGAGCATTCTACATCGGAGGCTATGGGGGTTGTGTATAAAAGCTGATTGTAGAGCAAGGTCTGAAAACTGGTCTTATACTTATTGTAATCACCGGAATTATCCAGTAGGACCATAATTGCTATGGCAATAAGATCACTTTTAAACTTTGTGCCACAATCGCTTTCTGTACGTAGAATTCTCCTTATCGGTTACGGATGCATTTTGCACCTGGAATTGCCACCTGGTCTGGTAAATGGGACATGGGCCAGGGCAACGGCCAGATGGTGGTCCTGTCCTGGAGAATTCTGGTGTGCTGCCATCTTCTGCAGTGGGATGTTCTGCAAAACCCTTATTTCAGGTTTTCAGTATAAGCACGAGGAAGGAGCACCCTCTCAAGAGGATACATAGTGGCCCAAAACCATTTTGTGCCATTTTTCTCCGACAGACTGCTTTAATGCTTTTAATCTGTCTTTTTCATAGACACACTTTACAGAATATGGGCTTTATAGTTCAATTTCTGTTTTGCTTCCAGACAATCCTAAACTGCTGTTTATATAGATAATAGGTACCTAATATTTGTCTGAATAATTGATTGGATCATGAGACGCTTATAATTAGTTCCTAGACATGCTGTAGAAGCCGCAGCCGGTCGGTCTCTGAGCTGATTTAATTTATTAGTAATATATATAAGGGAAATATATCTAGAGGTTAACAGAAAAGCTTTTCTAATTTATTCCAGGGGGATAATTAAGGATTACAGTGGTGTGAACAAGGAAAGATCTGGCTTCTCAAAGCTTCTGAGTATTCACATTCTCATACATTTCACCCCAGGAATTATATTTTTGGGGAGAGCTAATATTAGCATATTAACATATTTCTTTGCTTTAACTCCTTAAGATACACTGGCTCCAGCAAACCATATAAACATTGTACACCATGGAGTCATTTTTAAAATAAATTTACTATGAAGAAAGAACGGGATACTGTAGTTCCTAGTACTGCTGAAGGCCTTGAATCTTTAATCAAGTAAATTGTTGCCTCGTTCATATTTTTTCCTGGGAACACTTAATTATCATGTGATCCAGAAGCAGCTTGTTGTCATTAAAAATTAAAGAAAAGCTCCTTAAAAAAATGGTGTCATTTTCATATGATAAACCCTTATTAGGGAAAAATGAAATAATAGACTTGCTAAGGTTTAAATGATTAAAATAATAGAGAGGGTTTTGTCAAAGTGGAACAGCACCCTTAAAAGCAATTCTTGCTCAGTTTGATGCCAGCTGCATGGCAGCACTTGTTACTTGGGCATTTCAGGCCACGGCGCATGTAAAGCTGCCAACATTCTCAATGAACGGGACCCCGGCCTTGCTGGAACAATGGATCACCTTTAAATATGTCTGGCATGGGGGATTGTTATGGCAAATTTGTGACATTTTTTTCAGCCACACAGGACTTTGAGTGAACATCATGGGGTTAAAACTTTTGCACCATAACATGTACGTCAAATGGCTTTAGGGAGTATCTAATGCTGCTTTAAAAGTAAATCATTAACATAATACATGCAAGAACACAGGTTGTGCTATATGTTTAAAATAAAAAGCATACTAGATCTTTAGTATTTACAACTAGTTATGTGTCTTTAATCCTTTATTGCCCAGCAAGAACCAGTGGTGTCCTTTAGTGAAAACTGACATACCTTTTATGTTAATTCTGTGAAATGCAGTCAACTGTCTAAATTATGGTAATCCGGGCCATTTTAATTTTTGTTTGGTTTATTGCCCATATCTACGTGGCAAATAAAGTCATTATGGGCTCTGTTTTGCCAGTCACTATCATGTCTGCCTGAACATATGATGAATTCTTCTGTTTGTGGATCTCTAAAAGTTCCCCAGCATCCCAACTTCCAGGCTACTGTTATCCCAATTAGCCGTCCATCAGAGGGCCCAGGAACCCACTGCATGGTTTGCCAATATGTTTGCCCTGCTTAAGATTATGGCAAACAAATTTGACCCTACCTAATTAAAATCAGTATCTATAAATCAGGCAAATGGAAAAATGATAACCGAAGGCATTGCATAGCCTCAAGCATTGAAAGCTTTGGAGCATCTTCAACACTGTTGATTTGTCTTTTTTGTGTCTTGTTATCTTTTTGGTACGCAGATACAAAAAAAGTGAATATCAATTGAATTTAATTCTGCGTGATTCAAATTAAATTTTGAATTGTTAACCATGCTGATATTCAGCAATTAAAATGTGCCCTGTAGGCATGCCTTAGGATGCTTAATATAAGACAACCAAAAATCTATATATGTCGTATTAAGAAAGTTATAATTTTCAGTTCTAGGAATGAGGTTGTCAGGGAGGATGGAAGGTCAAAGGTCACAGTGATGAAAACCTTTTTTCTCAGTTCTAGCATAGGGCTTAGATCAATTTCCTTGTTTTAGGCTATTGATCTCACATCCATTGGTATAGCTCTTGCTGGATTGATTGGCGTGTGTGTGTGATATGGGGTGGGCAAATTTCTGACCCTGAACATCATAAAAGAGAGATTGGGTGACAGGGTGCCCTGATCTATTGTGGGCCTAATGTTGGCGGTTATTGTGATTCGGTTCGCTGGGCATGAAATAAGAAGCAGGGAGTTATGGCAAGAAGTCTCTGGGTCAGAACACGGCCACCGCAGATCTGGTGCTTCAAAAAGGCAATCCTTCTTAGCATTCCAAAAAATCAATATTATAAACAAAGTAGCCATGCCATTTCTTGCCTTAATTACAAGTAATTGGGATTAATGTTCTCATATAGCTGCTTCAGTGTCTTTTGGAATTCCAAATTGGTGAAAACGAACACGAGAACATTCACAGGTTCAAAAGTCCTCTTTTTTTCTAAATGGCATGAATTCTGTAGGATCTTTTATGCAGTTGACCCTTTACCCCATCAACCAGGTCAATGGCATTAGGTCTTCTTGCTTCTACACAGGGAAGGTGATTTAACCAATTAAGTTCCAGATCGGTGCAGTTCTCTACAACATAAAACGGTTCTAATTATGCAAATAATTGTTTTAAATATGACATAATGTAAGCCAGAGAAATGGAAATAGGAACCGTGCACTGAGCGCCTCACAAGTGATGGGTCACTCAGATCTGGCTAGGGTACCGTCTGTTGGTTGTTGAATTTTGTGGATCATGTTTGGCCCATCTGCCCTATATTTATCTGTTTTCTGCAGTAGTTACCCACATATCGTTTCAGTGAATCAAGTTTTGATCAGGCTCTTGTTTGTAACTTTTATAGCCCGTAGTTTAACGTCTTTTTTTCCTACTGTTCATCTCTGTAAATGTGGATCTGGATCTGAGGGCAGCCAATGTGTCAGCACGAGAATTCCTTCTCCTGTGATCCCGTAACACAGGAAGGAAGCCTTGTAATATACAGGAAGAACCTGCTCTGTCCCTTCAACATCATGGATTATAGACTTAGTCCACTGCTGTTACATCCCCCTGCTTTATCCTAAATATCCGACGCTGTATCCCATGACAAGCCCCTGCTATATCATCACTACTATATCATCACTTCTATATCACAGCTATATCAATACTATACTTCGTTTAAACCCTGTATTTTTACTATGTCAATTCTGTACTCCTTTAGTACTCCATAAATAAACCAGATTATTTGTATAATCCTGATGCGTCCATATGCTGTATTCTGTATGCCTTTTCTCTCTTTACCACTATGTATATGTATATTCCAAATAGACCATTGGTATGTGCTTATTGTAGCTGTGCAATGGGCTTGCTGTACTAATGCTGTATTCATATTAAATCCCTGTACTTTCTCATTTAAATGTATACAGTATATATTGGCTATTTAATGTAATTTTAAACACATAATATCAAAAGTCATAACGTATTTAATTGTTCCAGATGAGAGATGTAGACATCTACTTCCAAGTCTTCAGGTCTCCTTATTTAATGTCTTTTTAGCAAGATAAATCCCGAGTTAGAGATGTTTCTTAAAGGACGCCTTCCAAAACCCTATATTTTAGACTTTTCCTCATTGCATGGATTTTAACTATACTGTATATACACTATAACTATTTTATTAACAGTGAATACGCTGTACATGTAAAGAATTGTCCATTTGAAATAATGATTAATGTATTTCTGTTGATTACAGAAAAAACAGATATTTTGACATTGCATTTTTCTCGTTTGTTTACCGAAGTTTTTGCTCTTTCGCGAAATCAGGACATATCTTTAATCATTAACGATTTTGCCCCTGGGAACACTCACCCCTCTAACAATACGACTCCTGTCTGACTTTTGTTCTTGCGCACAACATCAATGCCGAGAATTGTCACATCTCTGTGAGCCAAGATAATTCTGCCTACCTCCTGTAATTAATGAGAGATATGTATTCAGGGGCTGTTGGGATAGCAGCTAGTTTTCCCAGAGGACAGCACAGCTGGTTTAACCGATCTTTAGCTTGCTATTTTCCGGACAATATACCAAATAGAACATTAAAAAAAATATATTTCCAACGTATTTATTTAGAAAAAGATGTCTTCCTCATTCCTTTTTTTGACCCTAAATCATAATTCATACTGTATTGATTGTATCAATATATTTTAGACTACAACACATTTAATACTATAAAACATTGTGTATAATTACCACAATTTATAGTTTTCATTAAAATTAGAGCGTGTTTTACATGCAAATACCAATTATCATCACCTGTATGTAAGTTCTGATGCAACCATTTATTGTACATAGGTATAAATTATACGTGGGATCTTACAGTTATTGATATTTATATTAATCTGATATTATTTTTGGTTGGTATATTTAATATACAGGTGGATGATCAGATGAAACTGCTGCAAAATTGCTGGAGTGAACTGCTGATTCTGGATCACATATTTCGGCAAGTTCTACACGGGAAAGAAGGTTCCATTCTTCTGGTTACCGGTCAACAGGTAATTTTGAAACTATTTCAGGAAGCAAAGGTTTCATGTATGAACTTATTCATATAGTCATTTATATTTATTTAATGATTACATCTGTACTGTTGCTCATTATTTTTATTCTCGTTCTGTTTGGATGTAGAAACTGTCTCAAAGAATTAAATAATTAAATTAAAGGCTACTGCAAATGTCAGTCCTCTTAGTCCCCATGCTCTGAAGAGTGTTTCACACAGACATTGGTGTGGCTGATATATTGGCCCTGTGCTTTTTAGCATGATAGCAGACCAACATGTCCAGCAGGCTAGTATCCATGTTGTAGCCGTGTCGGCTAGTCAATCTTGAAACCAGGTGTTAGGGGAATTTGGAGTGGGAACATCTGCGCCCCTATTCACAAGTGCAGAAGCTGGGCCGCATCATGTCCGTCACATTAACTGCAAAAGACTGTTTAGTTAAATGATGGCCACCAGTGAAGCAAACATTTCATGCTTAGCTAAATGTGCCAGTGAAGCAAATCATTTTTGCTTTAGTAATGCCTAAAAAAGAAATCTGGCTCATTAACTGACGCAGTTACCAACACCAAAGAGCAGATGTAAATGTCAGAGGCACAAGTGGATGCTGATACACTAACGGCACAAACGCAGACATCCACCTAAACTCAGATTAGCACCGTCCCTTGTCCTGTGCGCACACACACTCACTCACATGCATCAGAGTTAAGTTACAATCTACGATAAGAGCTTCTCCCCATTGCTATTCTTGGACCGCTCAGTGCACTAAAACAGGTGCACATTGTCACAGCTGTCACTAATACACCCAACCTGTCACCTGTTTTCATGCCTGCATTTCTCAGGCAGAACTCAATATGACTTAATGAAAATGGGGGAAGAGGTCACATAAAGAAGTAGAAGCACAGCCAACACTCCCTTTGGATTTTAAGGAACAGTGTGATAAGTTAAAGCAACAGTTTATAAATTAAGTAAAGCAAAACAAAAAGCGTATTCGAAGCCTCATTTAAAAACCCATGAAAAGATTTCATGAACTAACCTAAAAGCAATTTAATGGAGAGAACACCCCCCTCCATAAAACAGGAGCATGGGGAACCAGACTATCCGGGGGGGTCAGCTAATGGCAAGTGAGATTATTAAGGGCTGGAAGGTTTTCAATACCAAGTGTGAAGTAGGCAGGTTTAAGTGACTCCAGCCCCCACACTCAAAGATCAAGGGCCACCATGCTTTGGTCATTCCAAAGAGTCCTCTGGTGTGACCATAATAACTTAAAATATTAGCAGCTACCTTAACATTGTAGATATTTGATGATACTGCAGATGTAGATACACATCAACTCTTTGGAATTGATTACTTGTTCTCCAGGGCAGTGTGGCCTCGTCCTGCGTCGTTAACCAAGACACTTCTTCTTCCTGAAGCAGAAGGAGAGTTCCGGGGCACCTACCTTCGGAAGTTCTGCGATATTGTCTTAACTCCCACCAAAGATCCATGCTAAAGTAGAAAATGTTGGTTTCCCCTTTAAAATAATCTCCAACCAACATGCTCAGATACGCATTGCATGCTTAATACTGGCTTAATTTAAAAATAAAATTAAACTATTAATTAGAGTGGTCCTTATTTTTAATTGCTAATTGCGAGAGCATCTCCAGGCAGCTCTCATCTGTGCTGCCGGGAGAGGCTTGCGCAAATAATTATGGAAATTAGCCATCAATATGTATAAAAAATTCATCTGACTTCGTCTGGCTGAGTGGCAGGTGAGAGAAGGGGAAACGCATACCAGGAATATTTTGCTGGGGCAGCAGATATTAACTGGACTGATTGCTGGTGGTTTGATGGGTTAACCCACAATGGTCCCTTCAATATCCTAGGGTGGAGGTTGTGCAACAAACCACAGAAGTGGGGAAAAATAAAATATAAAAACGAATGCAAATATTATATATCCACACTGTGCTTCTTTTTGTGATATAAGTCATTTATTTTAAGTGTATTTTTATTTCATCTAACTAGCTGAATTGCAAGTAATACGCATAGGTTTAATGTATCTCTAATCGAGCAATGCTTTGTATCTCTTACAGGTGGATTACTCTGTAATTGTCACACAGGCAGGCGCCACTTTAAACAACCTAATGAGTCACGCACAAGAATTGGTGGCCAAACTACGCTCACTTCAGTTTGACTTAAGGGAATTTGTGTGTCTGAAATTCCTAGTTCTATTCAGTCTTGGTAAGTCCTGTATGTGTTACCCGTAATTTAATTTGATTTTTTTTTTGTGGAAGGATGTGGAATCCAGTATGTGCAAAAAGTTTTTTGTTTTTTTTTGTTAGGTTGTAATTTTGTAAGCAGATATTGGTATTTATGGATTAAAACAAATCACTTGTTATGGAGTCTCCAGTAGTACTGGTGAGAAATGCCCCATTTTGTTTTCATTCCTATTTAATATGAGATACAGAGAATATTCAAAAGGTGATTTAATCAAGTGTTTTTTGCAACAAAGGTCTAAATGGAATAGTAAGAAAACCAGGCCTAGGCTGACCATCTAGCCCACTGAGCAAGTGGCCACTGGCCCAGGGCACCCCATAATGCATTAGCCTAAACACGTAATGTACAGCTGCACATATCAATCCATTGGCCTCTCTTATGTCATCAGGTGGCCATCAGCCATAAAGCCCCAGGACTACCTTGGGGCTGCCAGTCTGGCACCAATGAAAACTAAAACAAATTCTAGAATGTTATTGGTCAACCGCCTGACAGGAACACACCTATGAAGTATGTTTTGTCGGTATTATGCTTTATATTAGCATACCTGGGAACTCTCAGGTTTTGACCCTTGAATCTCATGCTCTTGCCCCCAATTCAGGGTGAGAGGGCAGATTCTCAGGGTCAAACAGTCTGGAACTGACTCCTTCCATTCTACATTGCTGTGATCATATACTACCAGTATTTTGCTAGTAGTATGTTATGTTTGAAATGCCTGCTTGAATGCAGGTGACTCAATTAAGTGTATCTTTAAGAAATGACAAGTCAAGGTTTGTATCGGGACAGGTAGTAACGACATTTGGTGAACACATCAGATGAGTCAGAAGTTAGAAAGACTTAAACTTAACTGATTAAAGTTCTCTGATTGGTTCCGCCTCAGAGTAGAATAAGTTCTGTGGGGTTGGCAATGAATATCCCCCCCCCCCCCGCCATTAATTGTCATTCTACCTCAGCACCTAGGATGAGGTTCATGATTGCAGTTTGAGGTATTGACCAGAAGGGGCACTGTAGTGTCACATAAAAGGGTTGATTGTGATTGCAAAACGCATGGAATTCAAACAACTCAAGCAATGAATTATGTTCTAATTTATTCAACTGAAAAATTACACCTTTTCTGGTTACATTATTTTAATAAATTATTTAGAATTATTTAGAATGCATTGAATTTTCCGATGCCATTAGAGTGAATGAGAAATTCATTTTCTAGAATTTTAGATTAATTCACTGTGTGAATTCAGTGTACTGCTGGGCAGCGCTTGTCACAGACTGGCCCCCAACGGGTAGGTGTCTAGTATAAAAAACTGATCATGATATTCTGCCCGCTGTGCTTCTTATCCTGAACCTGCTGCCGTTAACTGCAAAGGGTGGGAAGGTGTGCTGCTTCTATTCTGTAAATTGTGTTGTATCTATTAACCCTGTGGATTGATGTCAGCGGTTTAGTCTATCTAGGTCAGATGCCCCCTCTAAATCTGGAACGGAAATAAAAATTCCACTATTAAAAGCAGCAGCAATTTCATGTTCATCTCCAGACAATTTTATCACTACCAATAACACAGTAAAATAGCAAAATAATATTATAATTCTATATTGTATGACCTGGCACCGTGGCAGTTCAAAGTATTTTAGTGCGAAATCTGAGATATTTCATCTTTACTGGAACTTTGGAAACCTCACTAAAAATACTTTGTTACTCTTGCACAGAACGGAACATGGATCACGTGTCTCTATAAGGAGCTTTTACATTGAAAATGACCAAAGATCTGACCCCTCACAGACCTAGGACAGATGGGCTCTTAAACCCTTTATCAATGAACAAATAATAGTCCCAGTTGGTATTGATCAGTCACTTATCAGGAGACAGTCGGGGGAACCAAATGATAATCTGCGACATCTTAAATGTACTATAACAACCACTGCTGATTGAGATCGATTTACCTTTGGCATGTATGTATGTATGTATGTATGTATATATATATATATATATATATATATATATATATATATATATATATATGAGGGGGGTTGTTTAAAGGCAGCCCACATATATAGTTTTGCACAGAGCTATGTAGAGCTAACCAGGCTTTTGCATAATTGACCAGTTACACACAAATATGCAGACTGCAGCTGGGAGAGATGGGGTTAACATCTCCTCTGCATGACTTGCATCTTTATTAAATTGAATATAATAAGTATTTTTTTTGTGTGTGGCAAAAGCAGATCATTGATCATAAGTCACTGTGAGGTTTATGTTCAGATCAATAGTTATTTGTTTAGCAGGAGAGAAAACTAATGTAAAATATATGCAGAAGGATGAGTATTTTTAACTAGCTTAATAAAAACATTTTGATTGCAACTCATTCGTTTTAACCTCTAGTGAGAGGGAGAGAAAACGAAATTGCAGATCTGTTTTACAGAGGTCAAACAGAAGGTGCAATCATTCACCTGTCAGTTCTCTGATAGAGAATAGGTTAGACATTTAACAATTTATTACTAACCTAACATTCTTTTTTGCCCTGAACAGTATTTTCATGTAAACCACTATGCAAAGCTGCAGGTGTCTCCTTCCAAACATCCCCCATATGAAACTTTTTTAGCATTTTAAACCCATACCTTTATCGGTTAAATGTGGGGGGACTGACCATTTAATCCCCCAGGGGTAGGGCCACTCATCGTTTAATGGGGCAGCAAGGATTGGAAAACAGCCTTGTATGTTTACATTCTTTGCTGCTTTCCATGAGTCTTCCACCCCTGAGGAACAAGTCCTACCATTAACCCAATTAATTGCCAACATAATATGAACTGAAGAATCCATGTTATTCGGAAGCTCATTCTTCAATTATGTTCAATTGTATCTGTAGGGTTCTGTTTTTTTACTTACAATGCACAAAACAGAGGTTTTCAACTTTGATCACCAAGTACACCACCATTCGAAAGCTTGGGGTGACTTAGAAATGTCCTTGTTTTTTAAAGAAAAGCATAATGTGTTCATTAAAATAACATAAAATGGATCAGAAATATACTGTAGACATTATGTAATGCTATAAATGGAATATCTTCAGAGGCGTATAGCAACCATCTCTCCTGTGTTCCAATGGTACGTTGTGTTAGGTAATCCAAGTTTATTATTTTAGAAGGCTTATTGATCACTAGAAACCCCTTTTTGCAATTATGGGAAACAAGGACATGTGGTAAGATCTACTCCATTTCTTTATGTAAAATGTAGACTGGAGTCCACTTAACACTGTATCCCATGGAAATCAGGGCAGGTTACTCAATTAACTGAAACTTTTTTACTCTCTCCCATCTACTGAAATCAAAAGCATACTTAAGTATGCTTATTGGACATGCTCTGTAGCACTGCCATTGAAATCAATCAGGGTAGCGGCTGCCAATTGCATGTATGCTAGTTGGGCATCAGTGTTCAGCAAACTGACATATCAAATAAGTAGGATTTTTTTTATCCCAAAATTTTATATACCAGTTCTTACATTTGGTACTGCTCCATAGTAATTTAATTCCTTGATAAATTATGGAAACCCCCTTCCAATCCCCAGAGCAAGAGTATATTATCTGTATGGATCTTTGTGCTCCCCACATTTTCTAACCATATTTGTTTCCACGATTTGCACCTTTCTTTAGGTCTTCTGTTCCAGCTGTAGTTGTAAAACACCGGGCTTCGCCCTCCATAAGTTACTGTCTAAAACACCAAGTAATCCTGCTTTTCTCCCCCTGTGTGAAACATTTTGCTTTCTTTTTGTATTGATGTAACACTTACAGGCGGCCGTAGAAAAATCAATAGAGCCTTTTCATTTAGTGTCCGCTTGTGGAGCCATCCGGGCCGCATGCTAGCCTCACGATTAATTGCTGTTATTCCACTTTCGGTAAAAGATGTCTACGCGTGTCTCCTTTTTATTTAGACATAACAGTGTGATCTGTCATGTTTCTACAGTAGAAATTCTGTGTCTTAAGAATTTACTATGTTAACCTTTAGTAGAAGTGCCCGATGGGGATTATCCCATTAGATCACCAGGGACACTGGTTAAAAGACCTAGCTAAGTGGGTGCTTTACCAGGGGCCACATCAACCTTTGGAGGATCAGGCATGTGGCCCGCCTCTCATTGTAGATCTAATGATCCAAGCAAGGGAAACCCTTCTTCAGGGTCAGCAACATCTTTACCTGTCTCTGATATACAAGTTAAGTTATTATTATTAAACATTATTATTATTAAACATTATTATTATTCAAGTAGTAGTAACTAGCCCTTTAAAAAACATCTCATTTGCAAAATTTACAACATGAAATCTCTGATTTAATACTTTGTCCCATTCTCACTATTAAGAATGTTGGCATATATATATATATATATATATATATATATATATATATATATATATATGTGTGTGTGTGTGTGTGTGTGTGTGCATGTATATACACAGGGCCTGACTGGCGGCTGCCCGATAACATCAGTGCGGCCGACTGCTGTGATGTGATGTCAGTCAGTGGCCCAGCAAGCATTTGCCCAGTTTGCCAGATGGCCAGTCCGTGACTGTATATATAAAAGCCGTGTCTACACCCTGTAACATTGACATCACAGCCCCACAAATAAAGTATTGATCTGTGCAGCGTGGGATTGCAGACCTGGATTTCACTATGGGATTCCATCGGCGTGGGCTGTCCTGGCATCCCTATCCACCCATACTGTGGACACTGAGATGAAATTAGGGGGACATCTAACATTATTATTATTTTTAATATCACCTAGTTATGTATAATGATGATTCAAATACACATATATAACTATGTTGATTTCCAACGGTTGTAGTGCACGTTTCAGACACGTAACCGTCCTGGGATCAAGGAAGGTTAAAAGCAGCGTAGAAAGTCTTCAGTCAGCACTTGCTGCATCTCCAGCCAGCCAAATTACAAGGCCTCTCTACAATATGGATTTACTGTCTCCCTCACACAGTATACAAAATCCAGGCTAATGGATGGTTTATTACATGTAATGATATTCGTGTATTATTGATATAGACAGCAAATAGGTGGCCTTGTTGTATCGGTTCAAATATAATAATTGATTGTTGTGTTTCTACCAGTTCAATGTCTGCGGAGCGTTAACATAGTGAACCATATTAACTGCTTCACTTCCTATCTGTTAAATAGGCATTACCTGGTAATTGAAGTGTAATACATACATTTGGGAGGATTAAGGACAGTTCTGATTAGCATGATATCACAAAGCCTAAAGAATGATGTTGTGTTACAAATATAATGATACAAATATGGTAATAGTGGATCCAGACCCAACATTTCAATATAACTCACAAATGACCTTAGAATGAATTAGATACAACTCCTGATTTCTCTGTAATCATTATATTTCATTTAAAAGCCAAAGTCACTTTTTCAAGGCCCCCACATTTTTCAGGAGGCAGCCTGCACTTTAGAAGTTACAGACTGTTTTCTGAGAGCAGCTGGCGTTGCCTGCTTTGCAGACAGTGATTTGATTGCCAACGATCCTGCAAGCAGCGACACAGTTTTTTCTAAAACTACATTGTAAGCTTACAATTCTTACTGCAAGAGCAATGAGAGGAGAATCCTTCATCAGTCCCTGGTCTCAAGTGATTGGCGCACATCTACAGCCCATCAGTTGCCTGTTGGACAGCTATAGAAACTACGGTGTATCTCAGTAGATTCACAACGTTTTTATGGAAATTTCAATGGGAAATGAAAAAAAATTATTTCTATCAGAGCTTTAGGAGTCATTAACAATGACAAAATACTTTACAAGGATCATTTATCAGGTTTTTTAAGCGTATGCTATTCAATTGTCAAAATCATGAATATGTACACAATCCTTAACATAAAGTGAAGCTCTAGCCATTGTCATAATTCCAGATAATTACATGCAATTAAATTGAAATGCTGTTTCTTTCCCATGGAGCCCAGCATTGCCCCTCAGCTGCTCCTGCTAACAAGTCGGATGTGTTCTTCATTCCTGAAGATGTACCCTGGGCAGTTTTCCTTCATTTGATTAGCTAGAATTCTGAATTTACCTTCAGGCCAGATAGAGAGCAGTATATTCACCAAGCACATGTTCAGTACTAACTAATCTATCCTCACTGGGATGTTCCTGTTTGTTTCTTTGATATCAGAAAGCAGAGTATTATTGTGATCGCTTACCGTTGAGTGTATAAAAAGAGATACCATGCATTTAATGGAGGCTGCAGTCATAGCACTGGGGCTGGTTTACAAAATGGGACAATATAATAGAATCACAGCCATGAGTGATACTTAGGAGATCTTTTGAAGCGGGCCTATCAAATAAAGTCGCTTAACATTAAGCAATGGACCATTCAAACCGAGTGTACATTGTTTAAGGAATTGTTTTGAATGAACCATTTCTATATAGACACTATGGTCTTCTCGTAGGGCATTGTACTCGGCATGCTAGCCAGACCTATCCAACGTACCAGCAAGTACCAGTCGTGGATTTTTAGAAACATTTCTAACTTTTATATGTTTGTGCATTTACCGTGCCAATATTGGATTAGATTGGATTAGGAACACTCAAAATGCCAGGCAAAAAAAGAGAGAGGGATTAGGATCATGGAAGGGCTGGGAACTTTCCACCCAGGTGACAAGCCTAGCCAAACAATGGAGGAATATAACTGCCCCAAATCTTTTGGTAGACATCACAATCAACATACAGTATCTAGTAATGTCCAACATACATTTACCTGAATGAACCGCATAGAAGATGCACAGAAAAATTCAGTTATGGGTTGACCTGCACTATTTAAACACTATTGCGATGCCCTAGTCAGGGGTGTGTTCTAGCCTAGACGCCTTGGCCTAGAGTGGCAGGGAGCAGCTTAACAGGGAGCAGCTTAACAGGGAGCCTGATCACTCTTTTATAACAATGAAAGAAGGCAGCAGAATGCATGAGAGGTAGAATATAGGAGGTTGAATGGGAAGAGAGTCAGATTACAAGGGTTACCTAGGATGGCAAGGTTGAATACAATATTTGACAGGGAAAGACTATGTAACAAGAAAATAATTTAGCAATAATACAACATTTAACAAATTGTCTCTCTTCTCCAGCCATAGAGCTTATTGAGCTGAACAGTTAATATTATAATTGACTTGCGTAATTTACTTGGCAACTTTCTTTGCTTAAATAACGCTATTTTCTTTACTCGATTAAGAGAGCTAAACACTGCCCTGATGCTGTATAATTAGCAAGCTGAAGGCTTGATTACAATAAAATATTCAGCTTGGCCTGAGTGCTCGGGTTGGGAATCACTACGCTGTCTGGCTGTATGCTAATATATCCAAAAGGACCTTAGGGTCTACTGTTCAATAACGATAGAGGAGCGCACGTACCCGTTCTGCACTCTGAGTTTGAGGTTGTTTCATAAAAAAAAAGAGGTAATTAATCCCAGAGTGAATAAATGGGAATAGATTAGAGGGGAAATGGTAGGGGGAGAATAATTTTGCTTAAGATGTTACCATGTAAAGCTTTTATTTGTAAATAAACATTTCTTGTTGAAAGCTCATTGTTGGTGGATTTGGTGTCCATCAGAAAATCACACAACAAAGAGCAATTATAGCTTTACAAACCCAGGGCTAGAGTTTGTGAAGGTTGACCATTTGAAACCGTTTACAGAGACCCAGTTTTAGACTTTAAAGATGCTATTTCACATACTCTTTTGAATTTAATACTATGGTAACAAAATGCAGGCACTGATGGGTTGTTGCTATAGAAACTGATAATGTACCCTTTATCTAAGAGGAACAGCACTTTTAGGGTATTAAAGGCTAAACTGTTGTACATCCTTAAAGGTTGAAATACATTTAGATAATAAAGCCTGCAGTTCCACAGACACAGTGGATAGGATTATAATTCTTACATATCAAAAATACCTTTCGATAATAACGTCTCTTTCTAAACAACATTTGGGGTATTAACTGTTTTACTTGAGGGTACCAAGCAACCCTGCGTGAGAGTATGAAGAATTTTCACCTCAGCTGTAGCTCTAGAAAAAATGAAAAAAATACAATTGTTCCAGACTAAATACTTAAAGCCTATATGTGTGTGTGTGATATAGTAAGGCTATGAGATTTACTCATTTATCACACAAATTATTAGGCACAATCACTTTAGAAATGTAAAATGGCACGTGGCAGCCATTAATGTACCGTATTACAGAAAGAACACTAAATTCCACCAGATCAGTCTGATTAATGACTGCTCCAGGAATCATCTGACAAGCAGGGTGGTAAACATATTGTAATTAATGCACCAAAGGCCACCATACTATAGTATTAAGCAAAAACATGAGTGATTAAAATAATAAAACTGTTTCTTAGTGGATTTTTTCACCTTTTACACTTTTTACTATGTACCAATCGACTGTATTTAAGCCATGAAACATGACATTGCCCTTGGTTCGTGTTGGTCCTAGGAGAGAGTAACACTTTAACCTTCCACTTTATATCTCGGATGAGGATATATTGTCTATTCGATATAAAAATAAAAATGCATGAGAATCTTCAGCAAGGTCAAAGGCCAGCAGTCCATCTATTTTCCACCGATGATCAGTCACAGAGACATATTTTAGGAGGTGACTTCTTCAGGACATCATTCTGTTCACCAGCTGAGTGTAGCAGATGGTTCATTAGCATAGTCTTGGCCTGTCCTAGGATTTCGCTATCATTTAGAAAAATGTCTCAGGGAAACAAGACTTCTTGTCTTATTTTATTAGAATTAACGGTGTGGCAGGCTGGACTCCAAATTCACCTTGGGTCAGAAAAATTAATACAGAATGATATGAATTGTGTAGCACTCTGGTTTAAAGATAAGATGGACCCCGGAGACTCATTAGGAGACTATATATTATCATCTAGCTGAGAATCTACAACCTTTATATTACTAAAGGGTTTGACCTTGTTCTATTAAAGTTATCCTTGATTGTGCTTGATTAAAGTATTGAAAAAGTTCACAATTTTAAAATAAAATATCTATTTAATATCTATTATTATATTTTAATTAATAATTAAAATAATATTAATATGTTCCTTATATTTCACATATCCCCGGGTTAATAGTGAGATGAGACTGCATTTGTAACCATTGAAGTAAAATAATAATTGCATTTATTGGAACTCACGCATCTGATAAATATGTATTTCATCTAGATTTATGATTTCCTGTTTGTTAGGTGTAAAAAATAGGAATTGTATCACTGTGGTGCAACAAAGCCTTGGTAAACACATGGCATGCTTTTTGAAGAACAAAGCTATTTAAGACACGCCAATACAGGAATCAGCTTGGTTTCCATCAAAAAACAAAACACCACTGTTAGGCATATATTTTCTTGGTACATTTCTTGGTACATTTAGAAAGGGAAAACATAGTTGATTGATCCCATTAATAAAATCTCTTTTTTTCTGCTTATATTTAGATGTCAAGAACTTGGAAAACTTTCAGCTGGTGGAAGGAGTTCAAGAACAAGTCAATGCTGCTCTTCTGGACTATACTTTATGTAACTACCCCCAACAGACAGACAAATATGGACAACTGTTGTTACGATTACCAGAAATCCGGGCCATAAGTTTGCAGGCTGAAGAATACCTATATTACAAACATCTCAATGGGGACGTTCCGTGTAATAACCTTCTTATCGAAATGCTCCATGCAAAAAGGGCCTAACTTTTACACAACAAAAAACTGTGCACAGATAAATATAAAGACTATTTAAAAGACATGTAAACATTAAAAAGGTATAATAATCAAAATTCTTAATAGTCAATAAGTGATGTATCAGGGTATTTGTATTTCAAACTGTGAACAACATTACATATTCCTGAAGGATTTTGCACGGAACATGCTGACTGAATTCAAAGCAGCCAACCTGGTGGGAATGGATTCCATTACTGTGTATGCTGAAGAATGGGTTTATCTTCGCTTACAAGAGACTGGACACCTAACTAGTGGTACACGGGTGGCATCAGAGAGGAATTCTGGATACAAGAACAATCATTCCTCACTAACTATTCCTCTTAACATGCAGAACTGTCACATTGTGTATCCTTACGCTTTTCCAAATGTGGTTTTTGTTGAGGTCAGCCAAAAAACCCACAAAATACAAACCAAAAATGTTTATAAATATATATATATATATTTGCATGTAAAGTACTTTCTCAATTTGTTGGGCAAATATCTCTTTGTGGAAGCTACAATACAACGATGAAGACAATGGACCTCCATTTGCAAAAATACATAAATCCTCTGGTTACTCCCCTTCCCTCACCAACTCTGTCATTAATCCCCCCTGGCTACAAATAACCAAATTAAATTATGATACTGTGACTCGCAGGCCGCAGCATTCTGTTTCCATTGAAAAAAAATGTTTTTACAATATCTTTGTTTTTTGCACTGTGTTAATTTCTATTTGTTACATGCTGTTGGTTACCACAGATATGTTACTTAAAGACTGCTTACCTGATACTTTCTAAATACAAACATAAAAAGGTACTAAAGGTTAAAAATACCACTAATTTTAATGTTTTCCAAACCACTACAGGAAGAATTCTTATTCTTTCCATTTTTTTTGTATTAGAGCTTATGGGAATAATAGAAATTGACTTTCAGAATGACTATTTAGTCATCAGAAGGGAAATTGGTTCTACAGGGGGCTTTGGGGTGAAAGATCTAGTGCTATTTTGTAATTAAACTCTGCAATTTTTCCTAGTTAATATGACATTAAGGTCCCTTATGTACCCAACTCTGTAGGACCATACAGTTTATGCACATGCTTTCTTTGATGCCGCATATGAACATCCCAAAACTCCATCTTGGAAGATTTTAATGAGAGCAATGTCTCCTGCCGAATAAAAATTGTTTCTAATCCCCACTTTGAGGGCTTTCTAAAACTTTACTATTGACTCTAGCTTGTGACAGCCACAATTACTATTTTTTTCCCTTGGTTGTGTATTAATAATGACAATGTTCAACACATGGGAAGTTCAATGGGAAGTTTGTGAAACGCTCTACACCATTTGCTTACAAAAGGTGCCTTTCCACCATTCTGAGAGAAAAAAAATGCTATCATGAGAAAAAGCAGGTCACGTGGGTTAAAACTGCCACACATTATCTTTCACATTGGTGCGGAAAATGGAGAACAGAGAACATTGTCTCAAATCCTACAGTTAAACTGGTTAAGTTATAAAGTGCTTAGTTGTTATATACAAAAGTATAAATAAAACTACAGAAATTGATACATTTCTAACTTTTTACCATGTCTTCCATTTGCCAACACTAGATCTGGGAGAAATACTAAAAAACCCGCCTATTCAAGTTGGCTATTTTGCCTCCTTCCACGGTAAGTTAATGAACACAAAAGTGGGCGGAAATCGAGCGTTTTCACTTGTTTGGCGTATCACTGCACTCAACGCTTTGCCAGAAAAATGCTGTTTGTAAATATGGTATAGTATGAACAGAAATACGCCCAAATTTAGTCATTGAAATACTATATTTGTGTCTATCTCCAGACACTTTAATTATACAGCTTAATTTAAACTGATTAGACTAATATAAAAAATATTACCTAAAGGGCAACTAAGTACTTTTTGACTAGTATGATGATCATAACACATTTATGTTGTGCAAGAAAGAAGAAAGTAACATCTTAATACATATATAATCATTTTAATTAATTTGTATAATCTATTCAGTCGCACCATTGAGTTGGCAGCTCAGATACATTGATTATCTGTGACTACTGTTTCAAAACACCTCTGACTTTCCTGTCATCCTAGCTACATCTCCATTGTCTAATGGAAACATCCAATGGATGGAAAAATTCAAGTTGTTGGCAAGTTATCTTCAAATTCAGCACGTCATGGCAGCTTCTTGAAATATACCCCCAAAATGTCAAGGGTCCGTTCTCCGTACAGCCTCCATGATGTGCCATAATAATGTTTAGTGAATAAAACCAATCATTTAGATTGAATATGACCAACTTAGATGTTGCCATGTGTTGGTTGAATATTTATAGATCTTGTCAATCACTATTTTTGCACACTATGCACGTTAAACTTTACAAGCAATACTGTGGGGTAGAAAAACCCAAAACCCAAAAATGAATAGGAAAAATCATTTTTTTTAAACGTATCTCACAATATTATCAATATCATTTCTCAAAATAGTTCAAGACTTATAGTTAAGATTAGGAACCGTTTGCACAGATCTGATTTTTAAAGAGTTAAACTCAGTAGTACAACATGAACCAGTCTTATACCAAGCTAGTAGGTTATTAGCTAGTAATATTAGATAGTTATATTTATGTTGAACAATACGCAGAGAATTTCACCCACCACAAACCCACGATGGGTCCTTCATCATTATTTTTGAGGAACAGTTGGTGCCACTGTAAACAATACACATTTTAATTTATTGTTCTCATGGTTTCATCTTTCTGTAAGATATATACCGGTAATAAAGAAGCCAAAATGTCACCACCTTACTGTATGTTTTATCTTTTTACACCTACTTATGTACATATACTTTTCATTTGTGTAAAAAAAACTACTTTCAAGGGGGTGCACATGGGAAAATAATGTGGTCTTTACTCGTAGTCATAGTAGTTTCTATTGTTAAAAACATTTTTTAGGTTGGTAATGATTTTGGGGGAGACCTCAATCTAACTATGAGTCTATTAAGTAACTTCAACACGTTTCTACACTAAGGAACTTTCTACGTTCCCGTGTTATGTCACACCAGTTAACATATCGCTAGGGTAAGGGGTAGTCAGTTCCAGGATGTGTAGAGGACATCTGACTAAAAGGTACCAATGGCCTGCACAAGCCTCATAGAAACATTTTACAGCAGATAAGAGCCATTCGGCCCATCTAGTTCACCCGTTTCCCCTCCACTGTAAAAACTAAAACTTTAATCAGCCCTTGGTCTCATCTCAGATTAAGGATGGATGTTTAAATTCTCTAAAACTTCTCTAAAGCACATACTGTTTATTGTCGGTCTCTAGGCGAGTAGAAATGTGCCCTACAAATGTGTGTTACTTCATTCACCTGTCAAATATACAACAAATACAAAATAAATGTTGTTTTATTTATTTGTATTATATTTGTATATTGATATCAAGTTACTTGTTTTATCATGTATTTAATCTACGAGATATCTACATAATATCCAATGATACCATTTTCTTTTTAAATTTCATTATTTGCACAGGTCAAGATATTACAGTGATCTAAAATTCACAAAAAAATTCAAGAAAACATTAGGGTATTTATCAGGAAGAATCAGAGAAAATATTATATTGGTTTCTATGTTTTATTTTACAAATAGAATTTACGTAGAATTGTTTTAATATTGTCACAGGTAAAAATGACCTTGGGTGGGAAAGAGGTATAAAAAATAGCATCTTGCTGAAAGTTTTGATTATTCTGAACATACAGTATATATATATATATATATATATATATATATATATATATACAAAAATTGCCTCTCCTGCAGCCTTAAAGTGAATAGGACAATTTATATGAATAAACATTGAACAGTCTCGTTCAGGCACTAAACAGTTAAGAACAAAATGGTACATTTTTAAATTGATTTTTGTAAAACTAGTGGTTTCCCACTTTTAATTGGAGATTGTATTCTGGTCAGAGAGGGGTCAAATGGTTGGTGATTTTGTATTACATTTCAGGAAATCTTTAAGCTAACAGCTCGTAGTGGAAAGGTAAGGCCTATGTGCGTGTCCCATATGGGATACTTAATCACAAACTTGATGTATTTATGGGACAATCTCTCTACAAAGATTCCCTGGTTCAAGGCTACTGTCCTTTAAAAAAATAAATAAAAAATTGAAACGGGAATAAATTTAGGTCCCTTACATATTACTCTGTAAACTTCCAGGACCAAGGGGGGGTTTCCTGTTTTTTCCTAAACATAGGTATTTGTGGGAAATAGAAGAATTGACCTTCTATGGATCCTAGAATTAATAACCATTTGCTAATACATTTTATTTTTATTATTATTATTATTACACCAACAGTTGTTTTTAATTTAATATGCCAGATACCGGCATTTAATGTGGAACATATGACATACAGTATAAACACTTAAATCAGACAGACAGTTTAATCTGAGAGCGGCACATTGATCTGGCTGCAGCCCACCGGCAGGGAAGGCAAACCATTAACATGTAAGTATGGAAGACGGCATGGGAAAAGGGGCAAATTCAAGGAAAGTAAAACTAAAACAAGAAAAATAAGAAAAAATGAAAGGGTGAGCTAAAAAGCGTATGTTTGGTTGTGTGGACTGGAAAGATTGGAAACATGAGGGTAGATTTGGATATCCTTTAGGTCATCTTCCTACTTGTAGAAAGGTTGGGATACCTTAAAGGCAGGCCACTAGCTGTCCTGAGGGTCAGATGTACCAAGAGATATAAAAAAGTTTTCTGAACCCCTGATGAATTGTTTGGATATTTTCCCCACCAGAATCTAAAGATGTAAGAAATTCAAAAATAAAATGGCTAAATAGAATAATAGACATTAAAAAACTAGTAATTTTATTTTTGTATTTTTTTAATATTAAATAGAAGCCATCTATAATTCATGCACCATATTTGTTTCCATGCTATGTTGGCAAAGCAATGTTTGAAAGGCTTCCATTCCAACAGCATGGACAGGGAAATGCTGGGTATGTCATCAGGGACAAAGCAGAGGTGGAACGTTTTAGCTCAAACACCCGAACTAACTGGGGTTGGAGAATGAACTTGTGTGCCAAATGGTCCTTATCTGCCTTTAAATTCTATTTTAATAAATAAGACAGACAAATATAAAGTACTGAGCTGTTTGTAGGGGAAGTACAGTGGCACTTTTTGCTCCCTTTGTCCTTAATTCCCCAGGAATTAAGGAGTTATATACTAACAACTATGGACAAGACACAAAAAAATAGATCATTCTCATCTTCTCATAAATGTGACCGCCATTTCTTCTTTTCTTCTGCTCTTCAAAAAATAAAAATCATTTATCACAAAACTTCATTATCCCTAAAGCTTCACCCGTCCGTCTCGCTTCAAATAAAAAAGATTCATTTAATTTTCCGTCCGGAGAGTTGGAGACATAAAGTGAGCGGACATCTGAACCACTTATCAAACAATAACCAGCATAGTAATGTCGAATCGGCCGTATATTCATGCCATCTCCCTGAATCTGTGGCTATTTCTCTTTCCAATGCGACAAGCAGATGACAGGAAGACATTTTCTGAAAGCTTTTCAGATGGGATCCCCTGCTCTGCTATATGACATCCTTCAGTTATATGTTTTCACCCTAAATGGATGTTTTGGAGTTGCTCAGGCAGAGCGATTTCACTGTATCTTTTTTTTCCCATTGAATTGGCTCGTAACATTTTGCAATATTCTGTGTAAATTTGGAAATGCCTTCCATTTTTTTTAAAGAAAGTTTTTCCTTATGCAAGGTTAAGTTGTCTGAACTTGGGTAGTTTTTGCTATTCAAGTGCATAATGATATAAAAGTTTATGCTAAAGAGACAGCATTATTATGCATTCTTTGCCTGTAAGTAAAAAAAAAGTATTTACTGGTGAAATCCACCCCTTCATTTGTCCGCGTTTTCCACCAGTTTTGTCCGCTTTGTACAAAAGTAGAATGCGTTTAGTAGATTTTGCCAGACCTTCTGGAATTCTTGCAAAAGCCAACATTTAGCCAAGCATATCTCCTACAAAAAGTTAAAGTTGGGTTGTAACTGTATGAAGATAAGCGGGTTATTTACTTACTTTCCAGTCTACCTGAGCTGGCGGGAGCTTAGTGCGACTCGCTACCCCCTCAGGATGGAGACCACCTTGCGATTTGCCCAAGTTATAGCCATACAGGCAAATTTGCTGGAATACAAGTTAAGACACCCCACTGAACACGCTGATGTTTCAATGTGCAATTAACCCCAACACGTTTCTCCCACTCGCAACAAACTTGTGCTGCAAAATATTTTTAGGAGACCTTGAGCTGAAAGGTCTCTGGAAAGATGAAAATGGAAGGGTGGCGAAGTCTCGCAGATCACAGCTAGAAAACAAAGGCCTTACCTGGCATATACATATGTGATCTTGAGGCTCCCATTGCTCTATGCTATTAAAGGTGCCTTTCCATTAAACAGTATTAATTAACACTAAGCAAAGAGCTTAGCTGATCTGTCATTTAATTCATTATCTGAAGATTTTAGCACATACAAATAACACATATGCTTTTTAAGAAGCCTTTTCATTTTCAAAGGCAATGACCTATCAGTGCTGGCTTTTGTGTTACATGATAATGAAGTGTTTTCAGACAAAATTTTGAAAATTGCAAAATTTGACTAAAGAATTATCCTTGGGAGAGGTTTGGCCATTCACCAGTGCTTAGAATTATGTTTCTAATGCTTTATTTAGTTAGAAATGTTTTCAATTAAGCACAGTAGGTACAAGAAAAGATAACATAGCAAATCCATTGGATCACACTTAAAACAAGGAGATCGCCATCCTTATGAAAGAAACCTTAAGGATGGACCTCATCTGTACCCTTAAATTTTGTTTAGTCCTTAGGTGTGCGTTGGCTTGGGTGACAGGTTAGTGGTGGCAGCTAGAGTTGCCAAAAGGAAAAACCTGACCTCAATATTCACCCACCTATACCTATACCCACAAAAACCATCACCGACTAGCACTCATCGCGGTTCTTTAGCCCTGAAATGCCTAACAAGGGGTTGAACCTAAAGCTAAGGGGACAGGGACTTACCGTAGGTCCCAAAGGTAACTAAGCTCGGGTATAGGCAGGTAAAGTTCAGTACTGAGCGTTATAGGCAAAGTCAAATCCAGATACCTGTATAGGAAAACTGCAGGGTTCGGTACACTAATTAGGTTGTCATACAAGCAGGGATGCTAGGAACTGCATTTTAGGATTTTTAAATCCAGCGCAAGGTACACCCTGCCTCCTGATGAGCATCACTGGTGTGCCTGTCGATGGAATTAGCTGTCTGGAGTGCACCACGTTGTGAGTACTCGGCATCTGGGACCTTCATGCTGGCTGGCCCTGGCTGCTAACAAATGTATGTATATATTCAGGGCCGGCCGAAGACGTAACGCCGCCTGGGGCGAAGTTTAAAATGCCGCCCCCCCGCCTGCGTCGGCGGGGAGGGGCGGCATTTTAAACTTCGCCGCCGCCCCCCCC